>VZSE01005694.1:2918606-2991011 GCA_013398275.1 Promerops cafer
CGCGCCGGCACCGTGAGTACGGGGGCGCGGGCACTGACAGCGGCCGCGGGGCAGCGGGGCGGGCGAGCCGGGAGGACGGCACCGGGGAAAGGGGGCCACCGCAGCAGCCCGGCCGCCGAGCAGCGCGGGGTCCGGGCGGCGCGGAGGGGCAGCAGCGCTTTCCGCGCGTTCTGCCGCTCCGGGGGAGAGCGGCGCTCAATTATAAATCACTGGGTGCAGCAGTTAATTTTGGCCGTAGTTCAGGCTGGGGTTTGTAGGCTTCCCACAAAACAGATGTTAGGAGGTTCTGTTTATTGTGATCAGCCAGTTTTGGGGATTCTCCTGTTTGATTTCCTCCAGTGCTAATGGTTCGGCAGATAGGAGCAACGTGATGGGGAGATGTTAAATGGGGGGTGGAAATAGGCACGTACGGTACGAAAGCAGCAGACTTTGTTGAAAGAGACATGAGAGCGTGAGAAAAATAATAAAAATATTGGGAGGAAGAATGCTTGACAGAGATTTTGACAGTGCTTTCTGAAGCAGGAAATCCTTTTGCTTAGTATGTTTAAATTTTCCAAACACCAAGGAAAACATCCAGATCCCCCCAGGAGAACTTTTCAAGATGACAGAATAAACATCTACACAACTGAAATATTTGACGTTTATTGACATTTTAGGTGGCTTATTTAGAACGGTGATCTTAGAACAAGGAAGTTAAAGACCTTCTGAAGTCTCATTAAATTTACATCTTGCTTTTGAGCAACCAAGACCCACCAAACATTCTCTCGGTGTTTCAAACACCAAGAGGAAGGACTGCCCTTTACAGTGCAGGATTGATTGTGGAAAAGTAAAGGTGCTGATGCACTTAAAAATGTTTCTTTGAAGGTGCTTGGGTTTTGGTGTGTTTTTTTCTTTCTTCTGTAAGCAAACAGCCAAAACTGAGGTAAGCAGAAGAGATAAAAGCTTTCCGGGAAAAAAAATGATAATGTGTTTCATGTAGTTTGTTTAAATTTAAAAAGGAGCACCGGGGGAAATTTGAACTAAGAAGTGGAAATGTGGTGTAGTATATCATTGGGAGTTTTTAACATTAGATACCATGTATAAAGTTTATTTTATTTTCCAACCCATACTGAGATGGTTCGCAAAGCATCTGCCAGAACACAGACTACTGTTCTGAGGTGTCAAATAAATTAATAGTATATATATGGATATGCATCTGTAAAAGTACACATACGTGTGTGTATACGCATTACAGAATTTTAGGTATATAAACACTTAGGCACACAGCGTTTTCATGTTGCTCACAAACCTATGACATGCAGTTTTTAGTCAATCACCTCGCTGCTGTCAGTGTTTTCCCAAGGCCTGGAAGGGTCTGGAAATGAGCAGCCATCCCCTCTCAGCAGTTCTGTGCAGTGACAGACAGCTTGAGTCATGCTTCACCTTAGGAGAAAAAAAGAATGAGTAATCATTTTGTTTGAATTGTAATAAGTATGAAATATTTCTCAGGAGCCAAAAAAAATCTTGGAAAAGCAGAAAGACATTCTTAAATGCCTGGTCATAATAGAAGCATTGTCACATTGTATTACTTCTTTCTTAAAGGGAAGAAAGTGTTGGGATTTCAAAATGTTTCATTCATGAGTATATGAAATGAGCACACAGGATAGCACTTTAGAAGAATTTAAATTGGTAATTAAACATTAAATAACTGCAATTACCTGCTTTTGCTTTAATAAGTGCAATTTGTCTTTGATGTGACTATCTAGTGAAAAAGCCCAACCTCTTCCCTTGGAGCCCAGCGATATATGATTATTGGAAGAGTGAAAGTATTACCAAGTTTCCTGGGTTGCCAGCAAGGTGCCTTTCTGCAGCCAATTTGCATTTTAGTTTTGTAACATTTTGGCTGTTGAAGCCATTGTGTCGGTAGATACCGACTGCGTTGTTCTTTTAGGGAGGTAAAGAGTGCTGTTGAGAAAAAAAATCCCTTTCTCTCCCTCCCTCCACCCCTTCCTAAAAATGACAGATTTTTTTTTTCCCTAAGAAGGAACACCCCATTTGAAAACTGCCATTGTCTTTGAAATTTGCTTCTTTAAAGCAGAACTATATTTTAAGAGAAAACGTGTGTGCTGGCTATAGTTTTCTGGGTTAAATTCTTATTTTCACTTCGAAAATTTCTTTTCAGCTGGAAAAATGTTTTAAATTATAGCCATTAAAAAAATTGCTCCTAGCAAGCAAAAATACTGTGGAAAACCTGTAATTTAGACAAGTACCTACATTTTATTTGCTCTGTGCTGCTGAAATTTAGAATCTCTTCCCATTTACAGTTTACTTTTCACAGAACATTATTAACTTTTTGGCTTCATACATGATCTTCTGTCAGATGCTTTTGATTTGTAATTTAGCAAAGTATAATAAACAGTGCAAAAGTCATGAATTTTCCTCTGCATCCTGAGCTCTGTGGTAGGGAAAATGTGATAAAATGTGTACCTTAAGTCTTGTTTGATGATCTCTCAAAGCAAGTTTGCCTTCTGGAAATAATTTCTGGGGTTGAAGAGCATGGTATTAACAGATTTAATGTGGCTATTCAATGGATTGGTGGAGTACTATGTGAGGTTTAACAAAATGAGAGAGACAAATTGAACATCAACAAAACTTACATCTGTGAAGAATTATAAATTTAATTAGAAAAAAGGGCAAACTTAAAAGACCTCATTAACTAATCAGAATTTGATGTTACTGATTTAAGATTCTTAAATGGATGAATTTTAAGTAGCTTTGCTATCATTGTCCTTTTTTTCTCGCCATGTACTACACAGTGCCCAATCTGCAGTCTGTATTAAGGAGAAAGATGTGAATGTTACTGACAAAAATCAAATTATACAGGGTGATGTTTTTGAGGTATTAAGACGAATGTGTATGCTATTTAGCATATAAGGCATTTTTAGTTTAAGCAGAGCACTGAGTATGAAAGGGGTGTGACAACTCTTTTTTTTTTTTTAATATGACCCATTTCTGTCCGGGTAAGGCCAAGCATTTGGGTTTTTTCCCCCACTTTTTATTTGATATGTGAGTTATGTTGCCAAACTTCAATTATCCAGAAACCTGTTGACAAAATGGGAATATATGAGAGAAAGCACAAGCACACACCACCCAGAAATGTTTTTATTCTATGAACTAACTGGTTGTCATAAGTGTGGTTCCTTACTACGTTGTAATTTTGTACTGCACATAAAAAACTGAAAGCATGCGAAGTGTAGCATTTTGTAAACTGTAACTAATTTCACTCACATCTGTGTCTAATTGTTGTCTGCATTCACATTCTTGAGAGTAGATTTATTTTTCCTGGACCACTCTGTGGATTCAGCTGACCAGCCTAAGTGAGGATTAGTTGTTTTAAAGTTATTTTGATTAAAGAGTCATTTTTAAATTTGGTAACGTGCAACACATGGTTTAAATAATCCTTGAGACACAAAGGAATATATCTAAAGGACGTCTAATGAAAATGAAAATTGTGGATATGAACTTTCACAAATCATAGAGTGTTGGAGGACATTTAAGGTATATATTTAATTCACTTTGAATGAGCTGGTTCTTTTTTTTTTGCCCTGTCCCACGAATACATAAATGAGATCTTTCTTGCTATGCACATGTATATATGTATATAATGTATATCTTTTCAAATGTACAGAAGTTACTATTTTTGTAAAAATTTGGTACCTAAAATAGCGAGGATTACTTTTTTTTTTTATTTTAATCAAGTATGAATAATTGTGTAGTGCATGTTGGAAAATATCAGTTAGCTAAAGCATCCATTTGAAAAAGGAAGTTATTTCTGTTATAAAAGATGGGTTTTAAAAGATCCTGTGCAAGAGGGAGTGAAGATAGCTCCAAAGGCAAACTTAGTTCTCACCTATAATTTTTTCCAGGTGTTTAGAAGTAACAGCAGAAGCATATCCTAAGGCACTCTGCAGCAGTTTCTGGGGTAAAGAACTAAGGGGAAAAAAATCCTCAAACCAAAATGCACAGTTTTGACTGTATCTGCTAGTCTAGTTTGATTTGGCATGCAACGATGTACTGAAAAGCGTGTTATGCAGTACTTTAAGTACCCAGTTATAAAAAGATTGATGTTCTTCAGCATGCATTATTGCATGCTCCTTGACATCATTTGTAATGTTCTTCCTTGCCTGACTGCCCCTAGCAGTTGTTTACTCTTGCTAGTAGTAATTCTGTCTGTGATTAAAAATAACAAAAAACTCGCCCTACAGACACATAAGTAGGATTTGCTCGGATGATTTTTATGGCACTTAAAATGCCTCATCTCCCTTGTCTTTGCCCTGTGATCATTTAAGAGATGTCAGTTCAGGTTGAACGGAAACGCACAAGAAAGATCCTCACTGCAGACATTAAGAGGATATATACCTTGCCCCGAGAAGCTTTCGTGTGCTTTTAAGCTAACAGTGTCTAGCAGTGTATTTCCACCTGAATTTTATCACCTGCTGACAATTGTTACTGGCTAGAGTTTGTTAGCAGTGTTTTTCTGATGGAATATGAAAACTATTACTCACCTGAGTTATAAAAGGAATAATTTGATTAAACTAAAAAATAATTAGTGGGCTTCCCAGTGCAAAAAGATTCCTTTTCTTCATGAGTGACCTCAGAGGTAAATGCTACAGCATCCTCCCATTTATTCATCCAGAAGTGTCCTTTTAAGTAATTTTATCAGAAATTTCATTAGCAACTTGAATTTTTAGGAGTAAGACTACGCAATAACATATGGAATTTTTATTTTAATTTGACCTGGCTGGAGATGGGCTTCTTTTAGAGGTGATTCTGTAAGGCTGTTGGCTCTATGGTGAAGGTCTTTACCACAGGTAGACTTGCCCCTTGTTATTCTCTACCCCTCCCTCCAAAAAATTAACATCAGCATCTCCAGCTCGCCTTTGGGGTGAGCTTGACTTGTGGGTTCCCTGTGGCCCAGGCTCAGAGGAAGGATGGGGAAAGCAAAGGAAGAAGAAAACCAGTATGATGAGGGCAAGGATCTGCCAAGACCGAAGGAGAAAGGAGGGATGAGAAGAGGCGATAGGAGCAGAGGATGCTGCGGGGCTCGGGGCAGGAGCAGCTGGTGCTGCCCTTGGCAGGCGGCGCGGCGGGGTTACCTTTGCGGGGTGCGGGCAGAGCCGAGCCGAGCCGAGCCGTGCCGGGGGAGGAGTGAGCCCCTCTGCAGCTGTCACGGGCCCCTGATGAATCACTATCCCGTCACTTGGCTGCCGTCCCCTGGCGCGGGGAGGAGGGAGAGAGACCTGCCGGGGAAACAACAGTTGAGCCTTCAATTTAAAGACAATATGCCTTTCAGGGGCACCGCACCCTCCTCCTCTCCCTTTGGATTTAAAGGACAGAATTGTCATCCGTAGTGATATCCTTTCTTTAAATTAAGGCCTCATAGTAAAGTGGAGTAATAGAAGCTTCTGTTTGTTTCCCTGGTTTACAGGTGCAGAACTCTCAAACCAGTTCAGATGTTGCTGTTTCCTCAAGCTGCAGGTAAGGATTTGACCGAAAATTGCTAATTTTTCGCAAGCCTTCTATTGCTGGGGATTTTTTTTAACTTCAAGTGATAAGTAAAATATTTATTTTGTTTCCCACATTAAGCAGATGAGTAAGTTCTGGAGCATAGCTTTTACTTGTGTGCAACCAAGTCTGTAAGCCATGAGCACGTAACTTTTTCACTAAATTGTTTGAGTTTATATTCGATGCTGGCGTTTTGAACTCATTGCAGTATCATCTTCTTCTTTTTGTGTAGATTGTTTTAGATAAAGAAATATTAAATGAACGATCTATGTTTAGAACCTGTGATAAAATTTCGGTTAAAATACGGAAGCTTCGTACCTGAAATGACACTTAGGATATTTATACCATTACTGCAGGAGTAATTTTATATATAATTTTAATAGTCTTTAAAAGAGCCTAAGCATTTCTTTTAAACTGAAAAATTACTAGTTCAAATGCCTTGGAGGCACAGTAACCTATGAAGTTTCTACTGGGAGCAATTACTTAGAATGAGTAAGTCAAATAACAATATCAGAAGTTTTAGCTATAAAGGAACAGAAAGACAAGGTACTTCAGTCATAAGCCCCAGCATCAACCAAGGGATATGTCATGGTGGGGAGAACTGTTGGCCTGTTAATATAAGGCCATCGAAAGCACAAATCTTAAATATTCAGCTGCTTTGGTGCTGCTTAAACGTTTAATTTTTGCTTTAGATGGGAATTGCTCTTTTGTCATTTTGACGAAGCGACAGCTGCTGAGATACAGCAGAGTGCTAAGGCACACTAAAGCCTGGATGGGCTCTCTGTGTGTCGCTCATATCCCTTTCCAATTGGGCACGCCTTATGTAATCCACAAAGCAAACAAGTGAGCAGACATAATAATGTTTTAATGCTGCATTTGTTTCAAAGGAAACAGAGGAACAATTAAGTAGTTTGCCAGAGTAAACACATACATCAGGAATATCTCATTCCCTGTCAGTAGATGATAGGTTTCCACAATTGCTTCGAGTGTTTTATTTGTTTTGGAGGCCCATTATATTGCCACTGAGTGGTAAATCTTGAAAAAGCAGAGTGTTAATTTGTTTTTAAGAGAATATATGTCTTCATATGTTGGTGATTCCATCTTTGTGTGTATTTTAAAAATAAAAGATTACATCAATTTTTAAAGTGTAGTGCTTGGAATCTAAGTTTTAATTAGTTGCAAGTTGCAAAAATAATTACAGTAGCTGGCCAGTCGTGTGGGGCTACAATATGAGTTAAGCACTGGAAAAGATCAAGTGGGGAGAAGTAGTTAATTTTTTACCAAGTGTTTCTGGGATGTTGATAAATAGCAGACTGCATCTCATAAAGGCAGTTCCTCTGTAATTCATGTTGACTTATGTCACTAAAACTAGTTGCATCTTGTTTTCAGGTCTATGGAAATGCAGGATCTAGCCAGCCCACATAGACGACTAAGTGGTAGTAGTGAATCCCCCAGTGGTCCAAAACTTGATAACTCACATATAAATAATAATTCCATGACACCCAATGGCACAGAAGGTAAGCCAGTCTTTTTTTTTTTCAGTGTTTCATAATTTGTTTTTTCTCCTTTTTTGCTTTGGTGTTCTTACAGTCAGCAAGCCATATAATGTTTTACTATTTTGGGTGTTCCATGTTTATTCGTATGGTACATAAAGGCAATGTTCAATGTTTATCAGTAGTTACTATTATCAAGTTTCAGCAATAGCTTTCATTACAGGTTTATGTTTCTTTCATGGAGTTTGAGTGGACTGAGCAGGTAGTATGTGCAGAGCTTAAGTTAAAAAAAAAAGTCAAAAAACTGAAAAGGAAGTTTAACGATGAGAGAAAAGAAGTAGGTGTTTACAATTGCCATAGTACAAAATGTAATTTTTCAGTCTTTTTTACTATTTTGGTATTTCTTTATGTTCTCACTTTTTGCAAGCTCCTAAGGCTATGAGAATTTTGTCAAGTAGGCTAATAAAACTGAGTGTTGAAAGTTCCTCAGGCTAGCTTGCTGCTCTGATGGAGTGGCCAAAATTCAAACAGGTGTAGTAATTCAATGGGGTAAACTGATACCTATTTCTCAAGAAGCAGTCAGGCAGTTGATAAGTTATGTTTGTTCTCAGTAAAATACTAACAACAGAACAATCTAACAGCTTTGCCAGTAATATAATACATCTATAATGCATATAATAATACATATAATGAAACACGGAGGGGTTTATACAACAAGCAGCAAAAAATGTTCTTTCCTGTAGCATTTCTATGGCAATAGTGGGAAAGATCATACATGACATTTAACTGGCTGTGTGAACAGAGACTTAATGCATTACTAGAAAAGAGAGTCACGCAGATTCAGTATTGCTCTTCAGTATAAATGTATAGGTAAACTGCTACAACTGTTGTAGCAAAGATATGCCTTTTTTTTCTTTTTCCTAATAATTGGGTTGTAGTAGTGCTGTCAGACTTTTTAGGATTATGGACATGCATTGCATTTTTCCAGGAAAGGCCCATGTCAATCAAACAGATGTTGTCCCCCCCTCAATTCCCCAAATGTCTCTGTTATTCATTGTAATTGGAATCCTTGGTAGCAGGGACAGTTTATGGGTTATCAGATTAACAGGAACTTATGCCAGACTTGTGTGTAATTTACTTTTTGCTATTGCTGTAAAAGTATTGCTTCAATCAAATATTAAGCCATTTGAAAAAAAATACCTTTTTAAAGGATAAATAAAGTGCTTACTGTGCTCATGGAGTTTAAGCAGGAAAATATTTAATGTCCATAAATGAGTCTTCTTCCTTTAAAATACACAGGGATGTTATTATATTTTTATATCATATTACCAGGTATATACCACTTTTGGTACAGGATAAAATTGCACTTTGAAATTAAAATTCCTTTTGCTCACAGAAGCCTTTGTTGTAAACTTCATGAGCTTTTCTACCTTCTATATAACTTGAAGGTTCTTTTGTAGCAAAAAAAATAGGGGGTGTTCCTTGAAACACTGAAAGATGTTCATCATCTGACTTGACTTTTTGTTTGATGTGTAGTGCTGTGTGCATACTCTCTGAGAAATGCTTAGTATTACTTTGTCAGGAAACGAAGTATATATTTATTGTATCTATCTACTAATGCACTGACTTCAGGTAGAAAATTATTTTGGAAATAATATCTCATATATAATAATTCTAGGTAGGTATCAGAGTTTACTGAAGCATGTAAATTAAACCATGGTAACTTATTTATCTGACACTAAACTTTCCAGTTTAAAAGAATTTGGAGTGAATTCTGCCCAGAAAGCTCTAACTTGCAATGCATGTTTGCCTCCTGAGATGAAGCCAAACGGTTTTCTTCTGTTTGCCCTTTTCCCTCAGGTGACATGACCCTCCTCAGCACTGCAGACTGGCTGCTCAGCCCTAGCACACAGAGCCCTGCAGGTTTGGGTGCTGCAGGCGTGGGCACTCAGCATGTGATTTCGGATGTTGGTCCAAAAGTGTCCCGAGAGATAGCTTGTGCTTGGCGGTTCTGACCTAAGCTCTCTAATTCGAAAATTCCTGTCTCTGATTGCTCTTAAGTGACAAAGAAGGAAAAGTTTTTCAAAGAAACTAGTAGAATAATTTATTTCTGAATGAGATGTGTGCCAAGAGACAAAATTTGTAAGTGAAGCAGATGCCTAAGAATCTGAAGGTGGAATTTTTACTGCTAATCTGTTTTATCTTGAGAAAATGTTTTGTTAGGCTCCTTGAGCTGCTAAAGAGACTTAAGAAAGAGCAGGGTGAATGAAGCACAAGTCTCCTATTTTTTTAATGAAGGGTGAAGTAAAATTATTTTTTCTGGAATTCTTGAAGCAGAATCCTGCTGAGACACAAGTGGCTGATTGTAAGGATGCGGTTGTAAGGGCTCGCCAGACACCTCTTTCTAGATGCTGCAATGTGGTTGGCTTGTTTGTTGCACATGGAGTGGAGATGTGGATTGCTGAATCTTCACATGCCAAATATAATATGTGAAACCAGCTTCTAGTCTACCATGCTCACATTCTCACTAACGTGAAAGAGCTCTCCTTCTCTAGCAAAAGAGATCTTCACGTGACCGAGAAGCAGGGCCTCTAGGTATTTGCATGTTATAAATATCTTGTAAAGATATGTTAAATTTGATTTGACTATGGGTGTGATTTTGACAGGTTTCCATACCCTGAAGCACAGGATATGTTCACTAGATGAGGGGAGGGGAAGAAAAAAGAATAAGGAGAAAAAATACCTGTCCCAAAGTGAAATGGCTGCATTTCAAACAAATGTTTATTAATTCCTCTAAGGCACATTTTCAGACTTGTCTTCTATTGATGTTTTTCTGCAAGAGGATGTGGTTGGAAGATAGCTCACTTTGTTAGCTAATATTTTTAGCTTCACACTTAGCTGTAAGTTTTCAAAGCACTGAATGGGGGTTTAGTTGTATGACTGAGTCTGAATTTAATCTCTAGATGCAGCTTATATATAATAACTCTTTGTGTGCTTAATTTCACTTTGAGAGAGAGAAATTCTTCTCTTGGCCAGCCAGCATGGTCTTCACTGATGGGGAAGTAACAAGGAAATTATAGACCTTGACCAGACAAAATTTCCCAGGATCAAATACAGAGGACTAAAATGTCTGGCTAAAGGCACTCAGAAAAATCAGTCCTAGTACGCCAAGATGGTGCTGACTATATAAATACTACAGTATTTGAGATTTTTGTGTTCTCTTTAAGTGTATTTCCACAACATACCCTCTATTGTAAAGTAGAGCAGGTGCTGGACATCATAAAAATTACGGCCCTGTATAACTTGCCTAAGAAAATCTCTTTAAAAAAATTATTGGAGTAGGGATCAAAATGTTCATAGTTTTGCCTTATCTCTAATCTTCCTTTGTCAGTGAATTGCCATGGTGGGTTGATACTGAAGGAGTTAAAGGAACAATAACAGCAGAAGCTCATAAAATTGCCATTCATTAGGTTTTATCAGACAGCTGGTGGCTATTCCAACACAGTGCCCACTTTGGTAGATACCCTTTAGAGGGGAAAGGCCGTGAGTAATCAGTAAACTTAAAAGGAGTAGGAAATCTTTTTTTCATGGCAGACAACTGCATCCAGTTTCTGCCTACGGTGATCTTTACTTTTATCTTAAGAATGTAAATCAAATCTGATGGATGGCATAGAGTGAGAAACAGAAGCCCGTGGCCCATCATGATGATGTTTTATGCAACTGTAATGGAAAAGAATAAATGAGGACTGGGAGAAGGAGCTGTTATTTTCTGACCAACTACTCTTCATTCATTTAAGTAGTACAGACCTTCTACTGCCCTTCTATTTGAGTGTTCAAGAAGGAAGGAGGGAAGGCATTGTCATATCAAGTGAGAAGGGAAAATGGATAACAAATTGAAGATCAGATTTTCAAAGATACATAGGAAGGGAGGCTTCAAAGGGAGTTGGACATCAAAAATCCTTTGGAAAAAAATTATTCTCACTCTTTAAGTACCTGCTGCAACATGAGAATGAGATCTGACACAAAGGCAGTCAAAGCTCTCCACTATGAGACTATCTGATTTGTGGCCATTAAAAAGGTTGTTTTAAGTCTGGTGAACATAAATCCATCTTTGGGGTTTCAAAAGGCAGCACTGTGTGGTATGTTTGCTGTCAAGTTGCAGTATTACAGAATAGAGAAAAAATTGTTTTCAGTATTTCCTAAAGTAATGGAGGAGTAAGATGTTAAAATCTATAGAGAGGATAGAGCTAGTTGTTGTTATGGCATGTGATGTAGATTTCTCTACGTAAATTATATTTCTACAAATTATATTTCTTGAAATCCTAGCAATACTTTGTAGCACTCAAAACAGTCTTTCAGTATTGCAATTAAGCAATTTACATTGGCAGTGAATGATTTTTAATTTATTCCTATTTTTTTACATTTTTTCGTATTTTTATGTGCTTTGGGATGCGAAGTTGTGCTAGGTAATGGTAATCAGACAAAATGATGATTCTGGTTGGATTCCAGTACCTTTTAATTACTCATTTCTGGAGTTCCTGCTAATTATGTATGCTGAAATTTCTATACTTGTGTTTTCAACAAGGACCTTGATGGTATGAAACTTACAATTGATACCTCTGTATTTAGACATCCTGAAATGATAGCATACTAAAGGTAGATGTAATATTTGCCTTTCTAATACCCTAATATGGGCTCCCAAAAGCAAGCTGGGGGTCAGTAGAGGCTAGTGAGAATCTTCCACCTGATGTTACTTCTGGAGGATAAAAATCAGATACAGCTGATTTATGTAAAGGCAAGGGGCTGACTTGGATTATCCTTTCTTCCCTGCTCTTCACCTTTTTTCCTTGCTATATTATGTTGGCTTCCTTCCAGACTCTTTGTCTTACCTGTGCTTTTATTCTCCTGCTTCAGCAAGAGTCTTTCTGTCCTGAGCACATGTAGCATAATGGTCTATTATTCCTCTTTCATAGGCACTTGGCCAGTGAAATGACTTGTCCACTTCTCTGCTGACTCAGTCGAGCAACTCGTGTTGCAAGGTCTTGGGGAGGAGGCTGGCTAATAAATATTTATTTACTTACTGTCTTTTCTGTATGTATGTGCATCCATTTTTGAAAGAGTCTCTATTTCAGTTTCCTCCATAAGTTTTTCCTGAAAGAAAGGACCCCATTTAAGTGATAAGTTAATAGCAATACTGGTTCCCACAGGCATTTGAGGTAAACAAAATACTCCAAATGACATATTACTTAAAAAAAAAAAAAAAAAAAAAAAAGAAAAATCTTAGCAGCACCATTATTTTATTATCATTTATTATTGAAAGCTTCTCATGTAGACGTTCACAGCACATGCTGTTTCAGACTCTGGATGAAGCATGGTAGTGGGAGAGCACCCTCTGAGTGTAACTGGGGGCCCCAGAGCTCCACGTGCACAGTGGCTGTGCACAGGCTGTGGGGTTTCAAGGACCTGTGAGGATGTCCACTTCCTTACTGAAAACTAGCCACAACACATCGTTCCAGGGGTGGTGTCTTTCCAGTGGGACCAGCCTGTTATGCACGTGTGTGTACAATTGTGTGATTCCATACAAAAATGTCATATGAAATGTCATATGGCTGGCCAGTAATATAGATGAGAAGGAAATCCAGCCCCAGCTGTCACTGTGCACCTGCAGAAAGAACAGAAGTAGAACATCTTAGTCAAAGATCACACCTTAATAGGGTAGTATTTGAAGAGCCTTAACAACTTCAGACTTGTGGCTTGATGATTTAGCATTTTCATTTGCATCTTATAATCTTCTGATGGATTTTGCTTGTCCCAAGTAGATAACAAAGCATGACACTTGGTTATGCTTTGGGGTTAGCCGTGTCATTTGACCCCTGGCCAGTGAGTGAAGTACTTGTGTCACCAGGTTTGATGAAACAAACTAGGGAATTTGCTGCTGCTGGTGCTGGCTGGAGGGGATGGAAGGTAGCACTATCCATCTTTGTCCAGGTGAATTTGGCTTTAAGTCTGTCAGTCCTGGAGTTCTGACACTGGCCAAATGTAAAGCATATTATTTCCCATTTATGAAAAGTCCCACCTGCTTTGTGGGACTTTTGTCATTGTGCTTTTGTCTTCATGAGATAATCTTGTGTCTTGTACACCTAAATTGCAGAGCAGGCTTGACTTCTCCATACTGCTCTCTTGTTCACTTGAAGACCTCCAAGTTCCCAGAAGGTAGTGAAGAAAACCTTCTTTGCCCTTAATGGCTGGGCCTGTGATGTTTGTGGTCATTCTGTCTGGCTTTGGTTAAAGAATATGAATACTGTTTGTGAACACTGCAAATTGTTAAACATGTGCATGGTCAGATTCACAACTGAAAAGAGGAAAAGAAAAAAGGGGAAATAGAATAGTCCATGACACTTCTAAAAGGATTGGGTTTGGATATATGCTGGCTCCATTTGCAGAGGAGGGATATAAACATTTGGTATAATTGGACATGTGAGTGGGAAGGGTAAGAACCTTAGTTTGACTCAGATACTCTCATCTCCCAGCTGCAGTGAATTTCAACCCATGACTGTACTTGTCAGATAAATATCCAAGTTGAATCTTGCTTAGCAGCTACAAATACTGCCCACCCTTGTCTCTATCCAGATGTTTTTGAATTTTCTTTCTGATTTTGCACTGTAGCAATGACACTATTTCTATGTAAATTTAAGGTTTTTACTGCTAGATGAGGAGGTACAAGGGTGTTGAAGCTCTGTCACCTGAAATGCATAGTGTAAGAGAAGATGAGGGTCATGGGGGTGTATGTGGTAAAACCTCCATGTTAGCCACAGCCCAAATACTGGAGGTTTTGAAGCCTCTCACATCAGTGGAGGGGAAAGCAGGGTACAGTCTGGGCTTGAACTAGATTGTGCTGCTTTGAGCAGGGACTTTCTTTGAAAACCATACAAAAATTTAGACTGGAAATTACCTTCGGGTAGTTTCCAGACAGTGAGATTCAGGAAGAGTTCACTGCTTTGAGAAGCAGTAACAAGTTTATCAGGCTTCATGGTCAGAAGCTGATGATTTAATAGTCTGTGATAGAAAGAGACAATAATATCCTGGATAGGAATTAGTATAATTGAGTGACCTGTAACCTTTTTATAATTGCAAGATTCTTCACTACAAACAGAGGATTGTTTGAATAAAATAGTGGAAAATATCGTCAGCTCAGAGGTTCAAGGTAGAATTTTTGTCTTATTGTTAGTAAAAATTATCTTTATGCTTCCAGGTGAACTTTGGGCTTCTGTAGTGAGTACAGAAAGAGGATAGTGTCAAGCAAAACTGTGTGTGAACAACAATTGATACATAAATTGCTTAATCAAGATTTACATGGTATTTAGTTACTACTGTTATTTGAAGATGAGACCAGCCAAAATAGGGCAAGAGATTGTGTTTTTATGTATATCTATAAACAAACTAACCACCACACTTACTTGTTGAGTCTCTTGTAGCCCAGGAACACTGAGAGCTCAGTGAGTGTCAGCCAAGAATAATTTCTTCTTGCCCACTTTTTTGTAAAATACAAAGAATATAACATCATAGTGTTAATTCAATCTTAAAACTGCAAAATTAAAATCAATTTAATGTTAGGCATGTTTGCAATATTTCTATTCTGATTTAATGTATATGGCATACCATTTGTATATGGTTAACAAAGATGAGTTCAGTAGAGCAAACCTCATATGTATTTAATGTAATAAAAGCAATTTTTAAAAGAGATTTAAAACATTACTTTTTGCGTGCTTGAAGGTGCAAATCTTTATGAGGTATTCCTACAATTTCTGTGTTAGGAGTAGCCAAATATTAGGTCTCAAAATCCATATTTAAAACAGCCAGCGTCTCATTCCTCGTAACACTCTTTACTGATATATATACCAGGAACTGCATGACAAGCTGTGAAGTCAGAAAGTTGTTACTTGGCCAATGAACCACATGAACTTGTGGGTTCTGGTCTGAAGTTCTCTCTCTCAATAGAGTTCAGAAACTGCCATGTAAGTAATTTTTTAACCACCTTTTGCTATACAGCTGACAAAACAGGGCACATTGCACTTGCAGTCTCTGTGTTCCTTTAGAAGAAAAATCTTAACAATCTATATAACATTAGATCAGCAGTTGTGATATCTCTGAATTTTTTTGCTCTTTTCTCCAAACTAGCATTTGCGCTATTATCTGCTACTCCTGTTTTTCCTACTGTTCTGTGTGTTTTCTTACACAGTTCTTTTTAAGTCTTTTTAGAATCTCACAAATGACTAGAAACAAAAAATAAGGGGAAAAAAATCTCTTTGTTGACATAGTTTCTTAAGGTCCTTGGTATATTGACCAAATCTAAATCACTAGTTCTAAATAAACACTGACTTTTTGCAGAGGATTAAGAAGACATCAGTCTGCTTCTTGAACTTCTTATTGATAATCTATTACATGAGTGGTTTGGGTGGCACTAAAACTTAGTAGTATATTGCCAAGTCAGAGTCTGTCTCTAGAATTCAAATCTAATGATTCTACAACTCTGTAAAGGTCAGTTTTGATAAAGGAGCAGCAGAAATAGGAACTTTCCTGTGTCACTTTCCACGGTCTCTGCCACAACTGAGCATGGTGTTGGCTGTTACTGGCAAGCTTGCAATGTGTGTTGTCTAGATGTGGCAATATTCCCACTCATTTCCCAGTGTCATCTTGTGAAAGCTTAGGACATGTCGCAGAAATGTTAATTGTCAAGGAAAATGTGAAGAGCTGAAATCCAGAGCAGCATGTAGCAAGGCCAGATCTGTGCCCGTCCAAAGCCTGGCTTCCTTGGACAGCTCCATGTGTCTCTCATCATAGATATGGATGACTCACGTGCTGCTGGGATAGGCTGTGAGACTTGTATTCCTAGGCAGTCCTTTTGCAGGTCTCTTTCCCCGTGATTCCAGGATGAAATATGCTCCATTGCAGGTCAGTTTTGCCTTGGACAAACAAGAGACCTTCCTTTGCAGTGAGAGTACAAGTAAATATTTCCAACAGGTAAACCCATGGGTATTCTTCTCAGTTTATTTCTTTGTATAGCAAGATTTCATCCTCTTAAATGTGCTTAGGCTGATAGAAGGAAATAAGCAGTAATTTTCAGGCATTTTGATTAAAGTGCTTGGTGAATGGAGTTTTTCAGTACCTATTCATCTTTATTAAATTCCCAACTATCTATGACATAAACATTCATTAAGGTTGTGGTTGTTTCTAAAGACAGAATTCTAGGGCATATTTATTATCATCCAAGTAATGGGTATCCAGATCCAGGGATCCAGGGATGATGGGAACATCCTTTCTTATATCCTGTTTTTTTTTATATTCAGGAGATAGAACAGCTGAGAGAGAAGACAAAGTTTTTAGGAAAAATTGGTGAGCACCTCAGTCAGCAACTAGAATTCCGTCCCATGAAGACAGCACTGCATTGTTTTTCATATGTTTTCCTGTATCTTCAAAAGTAGTATGTGTAGTAAACAGCATTCAGTTTTAAACTATATTGCACGGAAGTATTTATCAGTCATAGAAACAGAAATTACATTTTGATGATGTTTTTCTGAAAATGGTATGTTAAACAAGGATCCAAATGGGTGCTCAGAGGCTCATCCAACCTGTCCTTGAACATTTCAAGTGATGAACAGCTCCTCTGGGCAACCTGTTCTGTGCCTCACTGCCCTCAGAGTAAAGAATTCCTTCCTGATATCTAATCTAAACCTACTATCTTTCCCTTTGGATCCATTCTCCCTTTTCCTGTCACTACATGTCCTTGTAAAAGGTCCTTCTCCATTTTTCTTCTGGGCTCCCTTCAGATAGTGGAAGGTCCCAGTTACATCACCCCAAAACCTTTTTCAGCCTCAACAGTCCCAAATCTCTTAGCCTTTCCTTGCAGGGGAGATGCTCCACCCCTCTAATCATCTTGGTGTCCTTCCTCTGGACTTGTTCCAACAGGTCTGTGTCCTTCCTGTGCTGGATACAGCACTCCCAGTAGTGGCTCAGAGAGCAGAATCCCCTCCCTTGCCCTGCTGGCCACGCTGCTTTTGATGCAGCCCAGGATGCAGTTGGGCTTTCTGGGCTGCAAATGGACATTTCCAGCTCTCACCTAACTTCTCATCCACCAGACATCCCAAGTCCTTTTCAGAAGGGCTGCTTTTTATCTTGAACAACTGACACTCTACTTCTCTATATTGCATGAGGCAGTTCAGTGTTGTCCTCAAACTGCTAATCTGCAGTGATCCAAAAATGAAGAATGTGGAATATTGTTTCTCCCGTAGAGAAGAAGAGTTTGGAGAAAGCACATTCTGAAAACTTCCACCCTTTACTGCAGGTTAGGTTGATCTGTCTTATCTTCCTCTCTTTTCCCCCACCACAGATACCAGCTATAGAGTAAAGCATCTTTCATTGTTGTTCCCAAAGTACAATTGCATTATGGAAATTAGGTTCAGAAGACTTGCAAATTCTGGGGAAACTTGGAGTAGTCTATGAAAGAAGTATGAGTCTGACTGTAAAATGTAGCTGTGATAACCTTTTAAGAAAAAGCAGAAGATAATGTAGATCCTATAATTTTTCATATCTAGATTGACAAACTGTAGAAAATGCTGTAAAAATCTGTTAGTTTCTGAAAAATTACTTGTGATAGACACTTTGCAATAAATATTTCATTGTATCTGTGTGTTAGACTTTCAGTATTTAGTCATTAAATGGAGGGTGAATAACTTACATGCTGTTTTTTAAGAAACACCTTTGTATTAGAGTTATGGTTCAAATCATTAGTGCACTTTAGGAGTGAACCTCGTGGCCACCTTTTCTTACCACATTAATTCCTCTTAGGGAGTATCTTGGACTTCACTTGTTTCAAAAAAGCTGCTCTGCAGAAGTGCAGCTAATGTTCTCCAGCTGAATAACCGCTCTCAAAAATGCCCAACCTCTGGACATTGGGCCCTCTGCCCCAAGCATTTCACTTCATGAAACTTTCCTAAATGGACTGCATTGCTTGTTAATGCAAGCAGAGTTTTGTGTGCAGCTAAGCATTGACCTCCCAAGTTAGCAGACAAAAATTCTGAGTGTTGAAAGAAAATAATGGACGATTAGTAAAATTTTGAGAGATTTCTTACAAATCACATGGAGGAGGCTTGGTGAAGGAAATAGACATGCAGAAATAAGAACATGGGCTGGCAACGAAAGGAAAGGTCTTCTGTGGAAAGAGGGAAGTCCCTCTGCCTTACCCTTTCCAAACTTGGTACCAAAGGTTTCTGCTAGAGATGGTTGTAATTCCTGAACACACATGTATAGACAAACTATATAGGGAGTAGCTATTGGTGCCTAGTTTGCATCCATGCCAGGTCAGCCCCATCCTTGCTCTTTGGATCAGGATACTGTCCTGATCTTAACATTACAGACTTTGCACTGGACTGGAAGAAAGGGAAATAGTTTATTTACATAAGGTTTTCTTAAAAGTTATTAATTGATTATTAATTATGAATCAGCATGAGCCAGGCAATAATCTCTTGGTCTCTTTTTTACTTTCAGACAGCCATGTTGTGTTGTAGGTGCAGAGGGATAAAATGTAAAAGCATTCTTTGAAGTATTTGGTGAGGACTGTGTCCTCTTTTTTTATTCAGAGTTGTTGAGTATAAAGTTAGTTTTCATTTTGAGAGGAGAAATCCACCACAAGAAAAGTGTTTTACTTCATCACAAATTCTTAATTTTCCTCTGAAAAATTATTTAATTGGAAACAAAATTTGAACAGCCCTCAGCAAAAACCATTTAAAAATTATTTCCTCTTTTGTCTTATTCAATTTGCTGTCTTTCAAGCCTGTAAATGCTGTGTGACCTGATCTAAATGTGGATCCTTATTGTTGGGTCTGCAGGATTAAGAGGAATCAGGACAGGTGCAGAGAGTTGCATGGGGACTTCTGGTTTGTTACAGTGGCTCTTATTCCTTGGGGACAGGAATAACCCTCTTGATCATCTTATATTTATGTGTAAATCATAGCTGCCAGTATTTTGCACTGTTTGTATACACAAATACATAAAATGCAAAATATTGATAGCCATGATTTAGAACATTTTTGGCAGATTTTTGCTTTATTGATTTTGTGTTTGTAGTGTGTGTGTGTGTGCATGCGTCTGCAAGGATATGAGGAGCATATAGAAAATCTTCTTTTTATATTTCTGTAGTTAAAACAGAACCAATGAACAGCAGTGAGATCGCTACTACTACTACCACAGACGGGTCATTAGACAATTTCTCAGGATCAGGTAAGGAGTAAACAAAAGTTTTAAGCTCAGCGTTTTTTTATTTATTATTTTCTTATCCCACATGGTCTAAACCTGAGCACCTCTCTTAAAAAGCCTCTTATATTTTCCATCTTATGCCTATTTCTGTTCATTTTAGACTAAGTCAACAGGAGTTTTCCCCAAGTAAGGGGCATTACAGTATCAGGCTTATTAATGTCCATTGGTGTCTTTGGTGGGAGTCTCACTAGGGACTATTCTGGCCCAGAGTAATTACTTTTTGTTTTCTGTGAGTAAACATACATGCCTCTGTGATTATTATTCTAATTGAGGGGTAGGTCTTCCTCACATATTGTAATTTATTATTACCAAAGTATTCATTCTTTTGTCAGGCTTCTGTTCGTAGAGGAAGCCAAATGCATCTTAGCTTCTGACATACAGGATACAAACACTGTGAGATGTTTGTAAGATGTTTGCTCACTTTTGCACACCTGTGGACTTACTGTGGTATTTCTAGCACATTTGTTTTATGATGCAAATCAAATCAGAAAAGGACCTAATAATACATTGTGGGGTTGCATTTCCGTAGTAGCAAAATTTGATGTGTCACAACCAGTCAGACTCCTGGTAGCCAGCCCTTTCCTGGTCTTATCACAGCCTCCATTTTCTGCACAGGCTGTTGAGTATGAAAGCATCAAGCCTGAAAACTCACCGAAAATATTTTAATTCTCTGAAAGAAGAAAATATGGCGTGTACCTAAAAGTAGCTACATACATCTGTGGTGATCTGAATAAAGGTTGGACTGTAACATTTGGCATGTCTGCAGCCTCACAGGCCACAGAAAAGAAAAACTATTGGGTGTAGAAGGCACAGAAAGAGGCTCCCTGCTTCCCTCCCAGAGTGTAAAGATGATGGATTTTCCCTGTAGCTGGCCAGGAAGGGGGTAGCTGGTGAGGGGTAATTATGCGTGCCTTGTTTATTTCCAAGTACTTAGCAATAAGGCCTGTTGTTTCTCGGGCTGTCTGATTTTACAGTAGTCTCATAACCTGCTGCTGACCCTTTCTTGGCAAAGGCTCCCAAGCCCACCTTGGGACTTGGAGGAGAAGTGACACCCAGACAGTAACCAGAGAGGGAAGGGCTCCCAGAAATATTGCCTGGGGTGGAGGAGGCCGGCAGAGCTGCCACGCTCTGAGCAGCACCCAGAAATGCTGACAGAAATGAGCTGTGTTGGTGGGAGGCTCCGTGTCAGCCGCGCCGCTGGGGCCGCTCGGCTCGCCCTGCAGCCTCCTCCACTTACCTGCTTCACTAACAGCACCTGCACCTTGGGCATCCTTATGCAATACTGATTTGAAGGGCTGAAAGCATTTTAGACAGCAGATGAGGTGGAAGAAAATAGAAGTGTAATAAGGTAATACATAGTCTGTATTAGGGATTATTTTTTTTTAAAAAGAGGCGCGTGCTCTGAAGCGGGCCATGTGTTTTCAATCGAGGCACGCATAAAGCTCCTTCATAAAATGTAGGTCTTAAAAATTCTAAAAGTTAATAAAATGTTGCACTTGAGATATCAACAATCCTTTGAAAATATGAAGGGAAATGTTTCCATTAGGAAATAGGTTGTTTGCATTGAAAATGTTGCCTGTGTGCAACCAAAGAATAAACTATGGCTCAGGAATTGTACAAAGGGGCAGTTTAGTATTTGAGATTTGCAATCAAGATTTTAATGTTAAGCATTCTTGCATAGTTCCTCATAAAATATTATTTTCTATCTAAGGTATCAATGATATTTGAATTTAATTAAAATCTTGTTAATACTCTGAAATTCTATTAGGAAAAATAATATTTATCTTTGGTGTGTGTATTTACACTTCTGTATGCTTTCTTTTCTCCTTGGTGCAGCAATTGGAAGCAGTGGTTTCAGCCCAAGACAAACACACCAGTTCTCCCCACCACAGATTTACCCTTCCAAGTATGATATCTTTTTAAAATAATAATAGTAGTAGTAATAATAATAACTGGAATAGGCAGATTTTAACCTCATTTAAAATAATAATTGAGTCCATCTGTTAAGCCATAATTTAAACCGCAGCAGCTTCTAGGGAAAAAAATATTTTTTTTAAATGCTAAGAATGTATTTGAAAAATATCTCTTAAGTTCTTATTTCACTTATTCTTTTATTATTGATTTCTTATTGTTCTGTCTCTTAAAGTTTCTGTTGTCTAGCGCAGCCTATGATTATGTGTTAATGAAGCAGCAGGATTATAATAAGGCTAAAAATAAGTACACACATGTCTGTCTAATGCAGTGTCTGTCCTATTTTCTGTCACTTGTAATCAATAGCAGACCCTACCCTCATATTCTTCCTACCCCGTCTTCACAAACGATGGCTGCGTACGGGCAGACACAGTTTACAACGGGAATGCAGCAAGCTACAGCCTATGCCACTTACCCCCAGCCCGGCCAGCCCTACGGAATCCCTTCCTATGGTAAGAAATCACGGCCGTGCTCTTTTATTCCTGAGGTAAATGGTTTTTAGATCAAGACTCTGTGACCCTTAGGTTGGTACTTAGTGGGACAGCTGTGCTCTAGAGCCTTTCTTGTGGAAGACTGTTAATTTTCCCACCTTGGAATGAGTGACGCTTTGTTTATGAATTAAAGAGCTAAAAAAGTACTCAAGAAGATGAATCCATTTTGGGGTCAGGAGGAGAGGTTCATTAGCTTTTTGTCGGTGGCATCAAAAATACAGCAGTGAAATGGGAAAAGAGATCTCGGGGCTTCCATGACACATGCCCAGACCCTGGCGACTTGCTCAGGGCTCTGCTCCCCAGCAGTGCGTGAGGTGTTACATGGGGATGTAAGAGTCTGAATTTCAGCTGATACAGATTACTAGAACCCAGATGAATCTCTGAGGCTGTGCTGATTTTCAGCAGGCAAAAAAACTGATTCAAAAATGCCTCCATCAAAAAAAAAAAAAAATCTCTCTTTCCAATGTTTTAAAACTCCCTGGAGGTGAAAATTGAGGTAAATTGCTGCTAAAGCTCTGTCTGCCTGATGAAGGAGATAGTACTAAGTAGCAAATATTTCCCAAAAAATTTAATTTAAAAACAAGCTGCCATGGGTGAGACCATTTTCCTGCCAGACTGTCTGCTGGCAGACCACATAGCAGTGCAGCAGCGAGGATGCATTATTAGAAAATAGGTCTTATATTCCTCTGGGGGAATATTTTAAAAATATACAATCCACATGCTTTGAGCAGTATATTTTGTAAAAATACCTTCAGATAATATAAGTTTTATACCAAAAGGACAGAACTCACCATACAAGCTGCTCACTTTAAAATTGTTAAAAGTTTTAAGTGCAGAACTGGTGAATCCCTCATCTTGAAGTCTGCAAGCTGAAAATCCACTGGATCTCAAGTATATCCTATGGCAGCTTGTGGTGAACACTAGATAAAAGAAATACATTCTTTTCCCCTTTACTTTAAAATAGGTTTCTAAGTATGAATTCAATGTTTCAGTTTCAGTTCAAATGCACATACTTTAAACTTACACTATGAGATGGGGAGTCTTGGACACACACACACACACACACACACACAAGAACTCCTGCTGCTCGTGAGAGCTTGTCTGCTAATTCCATGTGGATCAGGGGGGATGATAATAGGCAACCCTTTTCCCCACCCTGCCTTTGTTGACCTGTTTCTCCTGTGGACACCTCGTGTTCATATTTGGCTGACTGCTAGGCTTGGGCAGCCCAAACAGTGACTTTTTTGTTTTTTCCTTGGTTCCTCTGGATTAAATCTTGAGCTCACTGAAGTCAACTCTAAAATTCCCACTGACTTCAGCCTCAGCCAGGCCTTGATTTCACTGCTTGAGTTTAGCTGTCTCACTGTCGTCGGAGCTGTAATTGAGAGTTGCTTTACTTGGCAACTGCTTGTGGGGGTTAACATGCTTGCCTGCTCTTTTGTTTTGGTTTGGTTTTTTGCCTAGTCCATCCCCCATGCCTAGGGCTTCAAATAAATTTGCAATGTTTTACATTGCAGAGCTACTTTTGACCACTAAAATCCTCAGCTCCTGAGCCAAGAGAATTTTTACGTGTTTTGCCCTTTTCAGACTTGTGCCTTGTGGCTGGTGCTAAGGTGCTCCTTGCTGATGTACTTTATAGGAGTAATATTTAAAAGCAAATAACTATTTAAAAGTTTTGGGACTTAACATATATTTTTGCATATTTTAGGCATGCCATGTAATCTATGCTCCCAAATGAAAACTGGGGAGCATTAGGACGCTCATTTGCAATAGCCAAGAACCGAAGCCTTGCTTAGAGCCAAAATTCTACTCTTTGATCTGCAGTTTAGACTCCTTGTACCCTCTGTCTTGCCTTTCTTTCATCCAGGCAGAAACCTTACAGCAGTATAAAGGGAGAAGACTTACGCCTATGTGAAAGGAAAAACTGAGTTGAAGCCTCTTTCTTTTTGTTTCTTTACTCTGGGTCTACTGGAAGAAAGAGTATTCATGAGTTTCTGTATCAGCCTGCCTCAAATTTTCTCTCTAGAGTGGAGTTTGGGAAGGTCCTGTCTCAACTGCATCTCTAGCCTCTTCATTTTTCCAGTTCCCCACCTCCACAGCCATGCAGCCATGCAGGCAGGAAGGGGGGTGGAGGGGAATGCCATTGACAGCTGCTGCCCTGGGGCTCCTGGCTCTGCTTCATCTGCAAAGCCCCTGAGGAGGCTGGAGAATTTCCTGAAGCTCTTTCCTCCTGCCTGCTCCAGCACCAGCATCTAGCAAAGGCTTTGCTTACCAACTTCTTTACTTTCCAGATCCTGGCAGTCCTCTTGTGTCACTGTCCCTTCCCAGTTCCTTGAGTACATTAGACTTGGGAGAAGGGAGCATCAAGGTTCGATGAGTGAAGGCTTTCTGGATGAGGGCAAGTATGAGATTAAGTCCCAGGAGATGAAAGGCTCTTCATAGCATGGAGGTTTGCAAAAGGGCATGTCAGTGCCAAGTTCTCTTCCCTCAAGTGGCATCCTCCTGCTGCTGCTTTTGGTCATCTCCTCCTGTTCCATCTGAGATGGAGAGCTGGATCAGGCTGTTAAAGGAAATTTACACCAGAAATGCAATGCTTGATTTAGCTAAACTTTCTCTAAGCCATATTTAATCAGCATCTCAGAAGTCCTTAAAGAGACAACAAATAGGGATTGTTGATACCAAACGGTCCATAGCAGGAGTTCCCCTTGGAAATGAGGTGTCAAGGTTCATCATTCAAACAGCTTAATTGTAACATGAAACAGAAGAATCAAGAAAGCATCAGGGAAAAACAAGCAAACAGGTTTAGCTCGGCAGTTAGAAGGTCTGGCAGAAGGAATTAAGGTTAATTAATGACAACAGTTGAAAAATAATTGCGTAGATGGTAGAAAATATGCTGCCATTTGGATATAGGGAGGTATTGAAGTTTTGCCAACACAGTAACTTCTGAGCCCTCCCCTACCTTGAAACATTGTTGAATATTGTCTAAAGAAAAATCCAACCAGGAAATGGACTTAGATTAACAGTAAATTTCAAAGGAATGTTACTAATTCACACTTAGTTAATTCAGTTCTGATATTGTTGGTTTCTGAACAATGAAGTATCACTGAATGCCATGGTGAAACTTAAGAATATTGTATCACTTTTCCATTACTTTGGCTATAATTATTTTTAAATGGTAGTTCATGTTGGGACAACCTTATAATTGAAACTAAGAGACAGAGGCTGAATTGTGTGCCTTTCCTCAGTATTTTGCTTGCTGATATTTGCTTGCTCATTGCCTTACAAATTGAGGGAAGAATCACTGAAAATGGGCAGCAAGTCATTCATTGATCAGACTTTGGATTATTTCATAACTAAATTTAGAAATGAGAGAGTAATGTGGTGTGTAATGGATTTCTCTGTCAGTGCAGATTAATGACTCTGCTATGTTTTTCCCAGTTCAGGAGATTGCTTTAGGAATAGTTCCTGTCTCTAAGGTGCTTATTTGTTAAGAACTGAATTAGTGTTCAACTACCTTTGAAAAATCATCATTGCACTTAATACTGCTAGTTTTCTTTGTCCACTTCTAATTCTTTAAAAATCATTCTTGGAGCTGTATAATTTTCTTGTTGGAATAATATACAATGCAATTTTCATTTATGTCGTTAATGTGTAGATGGCAGGAGAGCTTGGCTATGCTATGCTTCATTAAATTCATATGAAGTTGCTAATCTACCTCTGTATAATGTCATGAATATATGGAAAAGTTTGCCTCTGGCAGGAAAGGAAAAAAGGAATAATGCAACTTCCTGTTCATGTATAAATTTCTTTTGCAGTTATTGGAAACACAGTTTTGAATTTAACCTCTCCCTGGTGAACTTCAGTTTTCAGTGTGCTTTTAGACTGCCCTTACCTTATTAATTTGTGCATGCTCTCAATATTTGTTCTCTCAGGCAATAGTAGGTATATGTTAAAATGTCTGTTACTTAAGTGATTTTATTTTCCATCCCTGTTTGAATATGAACAATAGATTTGCTGTCACTAACTGATTTAGGTGCATTGTGGGCAGGCATCAAGACAGAAGGTGGATTGGCACAGTCACAGTCACCTGGACAGACAGGATTTCTAAGCTACGGTGCCAGCTTTAGCACACCTCAACCTGGACAGGCTCCCTACAGCTACCAGATGCAAGGTCTGTATAAACAGATATTACCATTAATTAGATGTAGCTAATGCTATGGTGGGGTTTTTTCCTCCTTATTTTGTTATATTCCTAGAATAAAAATTAATCTTTGCTTGAGCACTTAACTCTGATTTTATTGCAGGTGGAGGTGAAATGATTGCCTTTGCTGAGAGAGCAACAGGCCAGCTCTCAGCAATTTGGAAGATCCCTTGCTTCATTAATTTTTAAATAGTGAAGTGTTCTAGTGTTATTACAGTAAAAAATGTATCTCTGAATAGCAATAGTTTAGCAAATAGTGAATGAGACAAAGCTAGTCCTGTAAAACGTGACAGGATTATGAATTTAGGAAGTGCCAAATATAATTTGACACCTGAGCGTGTTCGAGGAGGGAGAAGAAGATAAAAATACCTACTGCAGCTGTGGAGGTAGCTAAGTAATGATTGAAGTCTGTTTCTTTGAAGTCTATTTAAAAGCTGTAAGTCTTTGTATGTGCAGGCTATTATTATCAATTATATTTTGTAGCTGTTCTTGCCTGTTTAGTTTACTTAATGTCTTTCCATCTTGTTCTCCCAATTCCTTTTCCGTCTTCTGTATTGAGAAGTCACTGGGTGTGCCTGGTTCTGGATTGTTCATCTCTTAACAGATATTTTAAAAAATCTTTGTTTACCAGAAATAGCTAATTTGGGATGTCTGCTGCAGGCCTTTTCACCCCTGAATTTGGCAGTAGATACCAGGTGTGTTGCAGATTTTGGAATTGTTGAAATAAGTCATCAATCACAGAAATGGACCACATTTTTTATAAGTTTAGCACCTTTGTATATTATCAAGCTCTGTGTGCCACCAAGTAAACATTCCATGAAATGTCTTGAGGCAGAAGTGCTTTCAGAGACTAAGTGAATAAGATTTTGCTTTTGTTCCACAGCTTTAAGGATGTATTGATCCAGTCCTTTGCTCAGACACAAGAGAGATGTATTTTGTTGCATTCTTTTTAATCTCCTTCTGAACTGGGTGTTGAGTAGCTCCATAGGGCAGAAGTGACCATCAGACATCTGAAATATTGCTCACTTATAGTGTGCTCTGATAAGCAAGAGGGACAGGACCAGAGTAGCACATGGATTTTCATCTACATGCTGAATAATGTTGATCTTCTCGTCATCAGAATAAATATAACCAAACAAGGTTACTGGTTTTGCTCTCTGCAGGCAGCTACACAAAAAAAACTCGAAGAACAAACACACCTCCACACCCACCTCCCCTCCCCCAAAAAATCCTACCTCTCTGCAGGAGAGAGCTCAAAATACTTGCCAGCAGCATCTAAAATGAACTTCTGAATCAACATTTCAGCTTTTAAGGAACTGATAATTCACGGTTGCTAGGAAGTAGTGTTATTGAAAAATCATGTCTGTGCTGCCTATAATTTCTATTGCAGTAATGCCTTCATGCCACAGTCATATACTGGGATCCTGTTGGGTTAACTTCTACAGGCAAATAAAAATATAGTCCCCATAGAAGTTGGAGGCTAAAATTAAACACACAGGCTAGAAGAACCTAATGAAACAATAAAGCTGACACTGTTTATGTATAATAAACAGTTGGCACTCCATACTGGTTATCTAACAGCTCTAAAGGTGTTTTTTGTAAGATCTCAAGCAGAGAGATGTCAATAAAAAGGGATTTTAGGCAGGACAGGGAAATAGTTTTGCAGATGTCTATGGGAAACTCATTCAGTAGAGGGAGGGAAGAGGGAGCAGCATAGGATAATGTAGAGGGTGCTTGGAAAATTTTAAGTGAAAGCTGTAAGTAATGTAAATGCTGGCATTAATAGTGCAAAGCTAAGACTAGCATAGAGTCTGCCATAAAGGGTATTGCTTTTTTTTTTCTATATGCAAACTTTGTATAAGATCAGAATTGTCAAGCTCAGCAAAGGATGACAGTTGTCAAGAGATGAAACAGTAAGATCCTGGAAAGCATTTCAGCTGTATACTTTGAGAGGCAAGGATTTAAAATATTCTGCAAAAAGAAATGTGTTAAAGATGACCCAGTTGTGAAGCTCTAATAAGAATAGGATCAGAAGCATTGATTTAATGATGGAATTGTCTGCAGGGATTAGGGAGGAGGGGAGGTCTTAGCCTGGATTGTGCTCTAGCTGTGCTGTGCTTGGGCTGAGAGAGGCCTACCTGTGGAAGTCAATGTATCACTGACAGTCTGGCTTGGGCAGAAGAGCCACAGGTCGGAGTTGGAGGGTCCCTGTGGTGTGTATGTCCTTTCTGTTGTGCTCATAAACACCACAGTGTGTGGGTGAGGGAAGGACAGGGAAGAGGGAAGGTTTCTACAGAAACCTTAGAGACCATAAGAACGGAAATAAGGCGAATATTTCAAATGAAAGGACTGGTGTAGTTGATAGTTGCTAAGGAGAAAAGAATCACATTGCTGAACAGGTCTTTCTTGCAGTTAAGTGTTTGACAATATATGTCTATACTATACATGAGAATATATGTCTTTGTAGTATTTTCTTGAAGTAAACTTTTGTATGTGAAACAACTCTAAATTGACTTAATTCTTCCTTTTGATTGAACAGCTGTTAAAAGTAAACAGGAACATTTGTTTCCCTTTCCTGATTTAATTTTGGAAGGAGAACCTATTCATAATTTCAACTATTATTTAAGGACCAAATTGATTCTCATGACAGACGACGGGGTTAGTGCTGCTGCTGTTCAGTTGTTTGTGCAGAAACCTCCAGAGAGGAAAATGAGTTTATTCTCCCTTTTCCCTCTAGCAGTATATGGGCAGGCTGCAGCCTCAGCCTTGTCATAGCCTGCAATAGCTGTTCTTCATCTCCTGCGTGCAGCTGCTGAGCTGCTAAATGGAGATAATGGATCCCACAACCCACTCCATAACGGAGCGTTACATGACAGCGCGCTCGGGGCCCTGCTGGCATCCTTGCCTGCGGCAAAGGGGATTTCCTAGCGGCCTTGCAGTTGTCCCTCCCGTGTTCCCTGACTGGGGTTACCTCGCGCCCCAAAGCTTTGGAGTTAATTCTGGTTCCTCTCCCTGGGATGAATGTCTCCCTGCAATGTAGAGACGCTGCCGCGCGGTGCGTGTGCAGCCAATTAAACCCAGCGCTTTTCCTGACCCTGCTAAAATTACAGCGTCATTAGTCACCGAACAATAGTGGGGGGAGAGGCTGCCAACTTATGAAAATTATGAGGAGAATTGCTGCCTGTGACTCCTTGCTAAGTTTATTCTGGTAATTGGATTTTTGTTTGTCACAAATTTATAATCTCAATAAGGGAGGGTGCATAGGGGAGAGGGTAAGAAGAGGACTCAGGCAATTCTGCCACCCATCTCCCCACTCCCCTCCCCCCACCCTTACTTTATTTAACGAGTGTGTTCCTTAAGCTGTTTTTCATATAAGTTGCTTCATAGATGTTGAAAGACCACTTACATGACTAATGGCTGTGGGAATGGGCCGTTGTTCCTATATTGGCAGAGTTATAAGGATTGCACGGTGAGGATAAATGGAGTGGAGAAGGGCTGGGGGAAACAGCAAGGAAAGAACTCCATTTGCAAATGTCTTATTTGGGTCTCCTTTGATTGTGATAAAAAGCATGGCTTTTACCCTCCACCTGAGTACCCTACCACTGGAAGGGTACCTGTGATGAGCACTAGCATTGTTTTAGTTACCAAGGCTGTGATGATAGAGAATAACTATCCTATTGGTTTGGGAATTCAACCATAAAAAAGTAAACGTTAGGGTATTTGGTTATTATTATACAGTATAAAAATATTGTGCTGGATGGCTAGGCAGTTACTAGGACAACAAGGGGGAGTTTGCCAAGGATTTTTAAACACTGTAAGCAAACGGAAGAAACCTTGAGTTTAAATAGCCCATCTGGCCGTCCAAGGCTTTCCCAAGAGAGCTGCACTAAACTTCTGCCACATACATTGTACCCTGATGATAGACATAGCCCATGGCAAGGAGACTGAGCTAGGAAAGCAAATGGGCTTCTGTGGCCAATACACGGGGGAGGACCTTATCCCATGCCTGGGGCGGCACAGGGCGCGCCCCGCACCTGGAGCGCGCCCTAGTCCCAGCAGGGTCCGGCCGCCTTCCGATGCTGACTGGGATTCCCAGCTTTAATGTGGGTCAGAGCTCTTTGCAAAATAGACCTTTGACCTGCAATTTACAGCTTTTATCACATTTTAAAGCTATGTAGCCGGCCAACTTAGGGCAGTAAATCTCTCATGTTTTGTAGGGATTCTTATTTTAGTGTTTGTTCAGCTAAGGCAGGATAGCGGCTCTATGCCATGTTATGGCTGAATATTTAAGAAACAATTTGCAAAATCATGAGTATTTTAAAAACAACTTCAGGCCTGTAGTTCTGGGTGGCCCACAGAGCTGTTTCTGAGAAACCTGCTTCATGTTTGTTACGGTCTAGGAGACCCTTACCCCTCCTCCATAGAAGCCAGTGCTGACCATGAGATGAAAGAGAGATCTGCGTGTTAGTGTGTGTGTGTCTTTGTCTGAGAGGGAGAGATGCTGGCTGGCATGTAATTACTTTTCTCATTTGCTCTTGCAAATTATTTTCCAAACTTTCTGAGGAAAGATAATGTATTCGTCAAACGAAGTCTGGGGCTTTTTCTACTTATAACTATGAGAGACCTTTTATATCTTTTTAGAGTGGCTCAAACTGTGCACCTTTAAAACCTGGGTTTGAATGTATTACTGCATCACTCAAAAAACCCTACAGAAACAAGAAGTGACTTATATTCTTCCAGCCAGAACACTATTAGAAATAAAATATCATTTCAACGTTATGCAATTTAAAATATTTTTCAGCTGTAGTTTGGCTTTTGTGTTTGTTACAATAAAAAAATAACATCTGTTTTCCAATTTTAAATTAAATTTAAAACATGTTTTTCTCATTAGTACTGTTTATCTGTACTATCTGCTAAACTTGGATGTCAACTCTTCTGCTGAAGTAATCTGATTTTAGTTCACAGGATTAGTAGCATCTATCAACAATCAAAGATTTTGCACTGGTAGAAGGGAAATGTTTACAGTCATTTCATGCGTTAAGTTTAAGCTTCATCCTTTACTCCCACTGCTGTTAGACTTCTCATCTACTTCTTTGAGGTTTAACTTCTATGTGCTTTCAGTAACTTTTGCAGTCAAAAAATAGAAATATTTTTCCTTCTGACTTCTCATAGCTACGATACCTATTGGTTTGTTGTTTTTTTGTTTAAGAAAAGTAGATAGCTCACATATGTCCTTCAGGGGTTGTAGTAGGTATGGACCCCTGCCTGCACTGTGTCATCTTTGGAGTTGCTTCTCCCAATGAGTAACCTCTTTTTGGATTTGATTGTTAATTGATTTGTGTCGGGTACATCAGAGGATATTTGTGTGCCTGTCTCCCTGTTGATTTTCATCCCTCCTTGTCTCCTTTGCTCACCTGTAAGTTTTGCTCCCAGGCCTCTGTATATCTGCACTGGGGCAGATTTTGGTGGTGAGGGAGGCTGTAAACAACCTGTGCTCTTTAATAACCTGCTCTGACTGGTGGTCTCCTGCTGGATGAGTTCAATAGGTTGCCTCATTACAGACTTTGTGGTGGCTTATGTAGTTTCACCCTGTGCATCCATATGTCTCAGCTGGTGGCTGTGTCACTCCTGGGTTATAACCAGCGAGGGCAAGACAGCTGAAAGAGGGTTGCTGCCCTTTTAGTGGAACAGCTTCTCAGGCTGGGTATTAAACGAGAGCCCCATCTGTCTATTTTTGGTGCCTCATGAAAGCTGGAGGAGGGAGATGAAGGCAGTAATTCAGTCTCTGGGCTAAATTCCATCTTGGGTCTCCCTGCTCAGAGAGGTACTTTTTTCTCTTGTGTCATGCCTGGTGCACTCTGTCAGAAGAGGAAAGGTTTGCAGCCCAAGGCTGTCTCTGATCGATTAGTGAGTCCTAATGGCTTTGCAGTTGGACTGAGCTGTTTGGAGCAGGGAGTTATGGCTTTTGCTGCTCCTGTGAGGGGCTGAGGCTCGGGAAGGGGACAGGACACGGTTCTCAAAGGTGGGAGGAGAAACAGAGCCACCAGGCTTTCACAAGGGGAGATGGTGTCTCTCGGGACAAGGCTTGCCCTTATTGTTCAACAACAACAAGAAGTAAAGAAACCCTCATTACTTCCACAGTGCTGGGTGTTACTCAGAGGGATGCGATAGCCTAATTTTCAATCAGAGCTGAGGTGGGTCCAAAATTCCAGTCTAAATTTCAAGGGGTTTTTTTATTGCAATGAAAACACAGAGTGTAAAAACTATAAATTATCACTTTCTATGTATTAGCATGTTATAGAGCTGAACTGGTCAACATATGGGAAATATTACAATTATGCCACAATGTTGTGATATAATTGTGTGATATAAGTTATTTTCCAATACTTTGTTTTAGTAATTCACATAATTTTTCATTTCATTTCAGGCAGCAGTTTTACAACATCATCAGGAATATATGCAGGAAATAATTCACTCACAAATTCTACTGGATTTAATAGTTCACAGCAGGTAAATTTACAAAGAGGAGTTCAGCAAACTTTGGCAAACTTAGAATTCTCATCCACTGAAAAATTGTAACCTTTAAATAGCTTGTTGAAAGAAATTGTCATCCTTTCAAGTTTAACTAAAGTTTATAAATGTTTTTCTTCAATTTGTCATCTTACAGTACTAGAACTAATTGTCTGAGGTTGATGTTCTTATTCACACATCTTCAGCAGTATGTCTAATAAACTAATTGTATGAGATGACATACTAAATTAAATGTAATTTAGATTTCGTTTTACTGCCTCACAGTTTTAGGTCCTGCAACATCCAGTCCAGGAAGCATACGTGCTCAAAATCTGACATGTGTTTGTAGTTATATTTTGGAATTTATACTAAAAAGTAGCAAAACTTTGATGGACTATTCAGTTGCCTTTTTGTCTTGCAGGAATATCCCTCTTATCCCAGTTTTGGCCAGGGCCAATATGCACAGTATTATAATAGCTCACCATATCCTTCACATTACATGACAAACAGCAACACCAGCCCTACGACACCCTCCACAAATGCAACATACCAGCTTCAAGAACCACCATCTGGCATCACCAGTCAAGCAGTTACAGATCCTGCAGCAGGTAATTACATGGATTTTATGGTCCCTATGAGGCATGTTTTTGTAAGTTGAAAGGGGATTGAATTGGATTTTTTTTTTGTGTAGTTGTTGATTTTTTTTTTATTATTTCTTAATCCTGAGCCTGTGGCATATCTTGGACAGATTTTAACAGAAAATAGACTAAAGAAAAAAGAGGATCAGTAAAAGTTTTAAAGCTTATTGGAATACAAGTTGTTTGTATTTATTTGTAAAGTGTTTGTGTTAAAAATTGCAGGGTATGGATAAGTCTTTACTGTAAACAAGAACCTTGTGCTTTTAAGCTCTGTATTCATTAAGATAAACCCCTTTGATTTTTCTTAAATAAGACTGAAATCAAGAGGCCTTCAAACCATAACCCAACTGTCTACTTGAAAGAGAGCTTTTGAGTTCTTTTTTTCAGAGGACATAATAATGCTTGCAATGGAGAGTTGAAATTGCACAAGTGTTTCCATTTTAAGAAAAGATTTTCAGTGGCTTATTCTTTTGCCCAGTCATTTTACCTTTCTTGGTGGAATTTGGCAGTCCTTTACTAGTTGAGATATTTTTTGAACATTTATGCCAAACTGTTTCAGCTGTTTTTGGAAATATGGGGTGAAAAATACTTTTTTCATTATTAAAAAAAAAAGTTAAAATCCATTTTTTTAACAGATCAAGCATGTCAGTCATTAGTAGATGGCAGAAGTATGAAGTCTGTCAGAGAGAAAGTCCAAGGTTGCAGATGTGTTTCTCAGTAATGCAGGAAGAAGCAGTTATGATTTGGCAGTGGTATCAGGTGATTTTGTTTTGGACTTCTGTGGGATGAGGTTGGTTTTAGTTCTCTTGAAGCACTTGATGGGACTGATCTTCCATGTGCAGTGCTAAATTTTAGTATAATTTGCTAGGCCTCTGTTGCTTTTCTGCATGAGTGTGCACCTGAAGAAAATGTAATGCAGTGTTGTCTCTTTTGAGACATTTGCTGCAAGTAAGTAGGGAAGAAAATACAGCTGGTGTATGCATTTATATACACGAGGGTACTTGTGTGCATTGCATCTGAGAAAGGAATCTTTCTAAATATATGATTGCTTATTGGGTCTGTGGCATTTAGATATGGGTGCATATTTATATATGCATAATTTCCCTCCTTTTCACTTTTAAAAATATTTTTCCTTTCGTTTTCTTGTGATTTTGTTTGCTTTTCTTTTCAAATTGGAAGCAGTTAAGTTCCTCTTAGCCCAAAGCCCTAAGGTGATCAAGTTTTAGCTATTATCAAGATACTAAAATTGAATCATTGTATCATCTGTGTCTTGATCTTTTGCAAAATCTTTGCAAGTATTTTTCTAAAGTCATTGATCTTTACTATAGCATTTAGTTCCTAAAAGCTATAGTAAATTTGCATATGAAGAGAGGAGGTATATTTTTCCCAAGCTCAAACTTAGTGGCTTAAAGGCTGTCCTCCTATTTAAATAGTTTTCTGTGCTCTATAAGATGAACAGAACTTTTCCTAGTTCTTTTTTAAGAAGTCTTTCCTTTCTCCCTCACATCTTCCATATTCTTGTTATGACAGTTTTGTCTAAAAATTTGAGAGATTTTGGTGGGCTTTCCTGTGGATGAGTTCAGCACCTAATCCTTCTTCTGATTTGTTATTTCATGTACTGAAAGCTGTGCTTCCATGGATGCCCTACCACTGCTTGCTTAGCCCTTGCTCGGACATGTGCACACCTCCTCTGGCACTACTGGGACTTCCATTTTTTTTCCCAAGACATTAACATTACTGATTTAACAGTTCTGAAAATGTTCCTGCTAGCAGTTTGCAAATAACAGCTCTTAATGTAGCTATGGGGTTATCATGGTCTGCCTGTCTCTACCAGAGGCAGTGGCAAATTTAGGAAAGTACCTGCTGTGGACCACGCTATTAGAAGCAGCTGATGAAAGTCATCTCCATCAATGTGGTTGCAATCAGCAGAAGGTGTAGGGCCAAATTTCTCAATATTTCTTTATGCAGTTTTTTTCTTTACACAGTTAAGTTAGGATCAAGCCCATTTAGGCTACTTCTGTAATGACTGGAGAGAGACGAACACTTTTAATTAGTGTTCAGTTTAACAACAATCTTAATCCTGAGATGCCAAGGCCTCTCCAGTGGTATGAAAGCAGTTTAAAGTGGCTGACATACCAGTGCTGGCTTCCTAAGAAGAAATTGGGCAAGAATCTTTTGCTGCCTCACAAACCTTCAACACTGGTAGAAAGGAAGGAAGGACCTGCCAGTGAATCCAGCGCTGTTCTTGCCATTTCTCCTTGGACAGTGTAAATGGTTGTACTTTTTTCTTGTTGAGGTTTATTGCTAACCCTCAGTTGAGCTCATACAGAGTCTGCTTGAAAGACTGGGCTGGGCCTAAAGAAAAGAGGATCAACATGTAGGAAGGGAATGCTGGTGGAGTGAGGACAAGTGGAAGGTGTATTCAACAGAAGGAAATTCATAGCTGGGTCAAAAACACAGAACAGAAGTGCAAATTAAACAAATTTTTATTACAATTAGTAAAATTTCTGTAGGCTGTTTTGCCACATTTGCTCAAATTAGGCTGCTGATTCTTTACCACAACTGGAATGCTTCATATGAGGGATGGTGGGGAGCAGTGCAGAGCCATCATATTTAGGAGGATGGGCTCCAGCTGCTGAATTGCAGCTGTCTATCCTTAGACATCTTCTATATTAAAAAAAAAAAAAAAAACAAACATGTAATCCGTGTGGTTCAGAACTATGCCAGGACAAGCACAGAGCAGCCTTCAGACTTTACAGAGGCACCAGAATAATTTGACAGACATAGGTGGTTTCTATGAATTTGGGCCAATAAGTGAAACAGAAGAGTCTGCTAAGAAAAATGTGAAAGGGAGAAAGTAATTATGTGCTCTTGTGACATTTTTAGTAGAGTTTTGCAGACTCAGAAATCTCATATAATTTCACTTGAAATATGTTTAATTCCTTGTCCAAATATAAAATAATCCTTTTATGGTTTCCCTCAGTTACTAGTTAAATTTGAAAGTTTTTGCCATGCAATCCAGAACATGCAGGGATTCTTGCAGAAAAACCTGAGATTTTCCATGCTCAGTGTTTCTTCTTTCTCTTCACTTTCAGGATTTGAAACTTTCTTGTAGCACAGTCAGGACAAAACTATTCATTGCCCAGAGGTTTATAGTCTTTGTATCCATAAATCAGATATACAAATTAATGTTATTTTCTTGTGAACAAAAGCCTGTATTTTTCTTAGTGATGTAATCAGAAAGTTGCTGATTTTTTTGTCTAAGCTGTAGTATCTGAGAAGTAATAATAATTAAAATTAGAGAATAGAAGTAGAGAAATAAGCAAATACTTTTTCTCCCTTCCGATATTCAAATGCATTGAAATAGGTTCAGAGTGAACAGAAGCAGTATTTCTTTATGTTTCATGTAGGTAAGCTGTGTAGATCTTTGCTGGAGGATGTTATGGATGCAAAAAGTTTATGTCAGTTCAAGCATAACTTTGACAAGCTCAAATATTAGATTTACACAGACAACAAGAAATTCTTGATGCACAAGATCACTGGAGACTGGGGATAAATTAGTACTGTGTGGATGTCTGTCCTTTTTATGCTTTCTTACTTAGTTTCCAGCTGTTTGCCAGTGTGGAAACTTACCCTGGAAAGATGGATGCCACCATCCACTATGCCTACCCTGATGCTCAAAAATTCTTAAAGTAACATTCATAACATGTGTTTCTAGGAGTTAACATAGAAAACCTTTTCTAAAGCTGTAATAATTTTCTCTTGCAATGTTTCAACTCCATCATCAAAACTGGTAATAAAAGATTCTTGATTTGTGCAATTTTTTTTTTCATTCAGTCAGGAAGGCTGAATCTATCCTTCCATTTCATATGATGATGTATTTATAATTTATTAAACAGTGTTTCTCACAAGAGAGACTTGCATTGTTCTTGAGATTCAATCTTTTTCGTTTTCCCTGGTTTCTGTAATAAGTGTGTTTAATATATTACTGGAAGGTTTGGGGGTTTTTTCGTATTACTCACATACTTCACAATGCAGATTAAAAACCTCAAAAGGGCTGTGCCAGCCAACAAAACTTGATCTCAGACACGGGTCACTATTTTGCTCTTAAAGACTAAATTTCTTTTTCCTTGAGTACTATATAACATTTAGTATTACAAATGGGAAAGCAACTTTTACAGTTTCTGCTTATTGTGTTTCATAACAATAAATTAGAGTCAGAAAAGTGAAAGAGTTACATAGTTTATAGTTAGTTTATATAGACGACTTTTCACTAATACCTGTATGGAAAGGAATGCAGCTATATTCTCAGTACATTTCTGGTATTCTAATATTTGTTCTTTTTCGTAAATATAAATGAAGAGTAAATCTAGAGAATATATTTGTACAAGGAAGGAAAATCATGGAAAATTCTGCAAAAACAGAAATTAAATTGGATACAATAATGAATGGCAAAGTGCAGTACTGGCTTTGCTTTTCACATCATGGCTGTTCTCCTAGAATGTTTCTCTTTGGTTTTGGTGGGATTAAAAGTAACAATGATTTCAAATCGTTTGAAAACTGAAGTAATAAGTAAGGAAGAAATAACTGCAAAGGATACAGGTACTGCTGGCCCATTATGGATTGCTTCACCTTTTTTCTTTAACAAAAAATGCTGGAGAAAAAAAGTCTGAATAAATTTAGGTTGTGGCCATGTATAGTTTATAAATACTGTTTTATATGATATTTTGTCATTATTTTAAATATGCAATCCTAAATCAAAACCTCTACCAGGCTTTGAAATAAGTAGTCATTTTTGCCACTATTTTTAACAGACTGTTGAGAGCTTCTGTCAAGTTTATAATAGCATGCTCTTAATTCTCAATATACAAACATTAAATCTGTTTTTCAAGTGAAGATTTTGACATTTTGTCAAAACAGCACTAGAGATATACTTTTGTGATCCTGCCAGCAGGCATTATTGTATTTCTTGCAATACTTACTTAGTGCTTTTACTTACTACTAATACAGTGCTATTTTTTTATAGACAAGTTAAAAAAAAATCCACAAATACACGTGATTCTGCTGCATTGTTTAATCCTGGTCCAGTTGTATGCAAGTAGAAGTTTGTATAAGTGCTCATGGAATTTGTGTTTAGTTTTATTTATGCAAAAGGAAACTTTAATTATGCAAAAGTAAGAAAATCATAGTGTTAGACTGACATATTCAAATTACTTGAATCTTGTATTTTTATTCTGGTACACAGGAGTTGAAATAACACTGGCAAAATGAAGTAGAAGATTTAAGAGGGAGCCATTAATCTGGGCACAATCTAAATGGAAAATTTTTGTACATAGCTACTTGCAGACATTTGACTGTACTAACTGCCCTGGACCCACCTCATCCATGTAATTTACATTGTGACATGAGATATGATTACTTTGATAATGTATGTTTACTCTTTTTTGCATAACCTTTCAGTGTAGTAGGGAAAAAGTCTGACAAAATTTGCAATGCCTTTGTCAACAGCAAAAGCTCTACCCACACACACACCAGCTGGATTTACCTAGAGACACACTTGATTTGGGGCTTTCTGGCATTGCCAGTTTTCCCCAGATTTGTCATTGAACACTATTGCTGTACATTGAAATCAACAGTAAGAAAATGCACCAATTACTATGGGGGGATTTTCACAACAGACAGAAATGAGTTACAGAATATGGTGTTGCAAATGCTGTTTGTGCAGCTGTACTGTCTGTCCATAAATAATCAAGGTGTTTTTATTTTTGAGATGGTGGAAAATTGTCCTGTGTGACAAAACCATCAACACTGCCCAGAGTGATGTATAAAGGGAAGTATAAGCTTATGAACTCTTATGTCAAGCTGCAGTTTTATGGTGCCTTGAAGCATAGAGGAAATTCTGATACAGTATGGTTCATGTATTTTAGTTAAACCAGAATGTAAACATATTTCATTCCTCACAGTTATGTTTTTGTCAGGCTTGATGTCACCGTGCGCTCCAGGGGTTACTACCAGGTCAGAAGCAGGGGAGTACCAGACACACCTGGAAAATAAGATATTTATAGAATCTGGACTTAAAATGTTTTTTTCTGACTGACTGTAGAAGCCAAGAGTGGGTCTTTTACACTTACCCAAGGTTCAGAAGAGAGTGAAGCAGAAATAAGCTATAACATTTAGTGTCTGCCTGGAGCAAAGTACAGAGAATTGCTATAGCAGGGAGATCTAAAATGATGTGTATGTCCATGGATGCAGAAGAATAACTGTTGCTACATTATTAATACAATTTTGTGAAGGCATTGCAACACAGAGAAATGGCTGTGGCAGTCCAGGCTGATGGATCCACTGGGCTGTACCCTGCCTGCTGCAGGGGCCATCAGCAGGCACCTCGGGAGCACCAAGCACAGGCTAGGCTTGTGTAAGATTTGCCCTAAGCACTTTTCGAGATTCCAGATATTTTTCTCTCAGGGGATTTCCAGACCTGCTATTGTTTGTGTGTTTAGGGTGTGCCTGCATTAGCATTTTAATTTGGAGTAGGGTCTTTTTTGATGTGAAGCTTTGGCTCAGCAGAGCAGTCCTAGGGCACCCAAGGGGAGTTCTTCCAGTCAAAGCTAACCTGGAAGGTGTCCTCCAGATCCTAATTCCTCCAGCCCCCTGCTGAGGATGCCCAGGAGACTAGATCAGAATGCATTTGCACTGAAATAACCCCTCAGAAACAGCCAGCAGAGCCTGGTGTAGTTGCCACCAACCTGCCTGTTTCCACAGATACAACTTGCTAATGTGGTGCAGCTGTAGTGCCCCTGAATGCTTCACTTCCAGGGTTGTCTTCAGGCCCCTCTTGAACCCATGGAATATTTTGGGAGCCTGGCATGGGGGTTTTTTGGCAAAATGTATACAAGTCTCATAGCTTTTATCTGAACTCTTTGTGTTTAACCAGGCTGCTGCCAGCTCCCTTTGATGATCTTGCTTTTGTGTTGGACAGGCGATGGATCTGATCCTCACCCCCTTCTCTGCTCATGATTATGTGGAGGGCAGGGTTTTCTCCTGCACTTACTTGTGTTTGTGATGCTCAAGGACAGGATAAAATTGAATTCAGTGCTTTAGAAAAATCATCCTTTCACTTGTCTAGTATTAAAGTATGTCTGGTACCATGATGTCAGCTGAAGTTGAACAAATTAACCTTCTCTTACCAATGATTATAATGTGTATAGTGATAACATGGTTTGTGGCTATGGAAATTGACTTCAACAAGTCTTTTGATGCCCTGGCAGTTAAATCTTTTCACTTAACAATTTTAAAAGCAAGCTAGGCTAAAGCAGTTTGGCAGGAATTACAGCAGAAGGATAAAAAGCTGTTTAGGAAATCATGTCCAGAGAGAAGTGAGTGAGAACTCACTGTTAAAACAGAGGGATGGCTACAGCAGCATTCCTCAGTGTCTGCCTTGGGCCTAGCACCAGACCACATTTTCATTAATCATTTAGGTGACGGAACAGAATGTGTTTGCCTATTAAATATGTAGATGACACCATGCTGAGAGGGGCTGTGAGGCCTTTGGAGATGGGATGAGAACTCAAAAAATGGAGATGTGATCTGAATAGGAGCAGGTGTGAGGTATACATTTAGGCAGGAATGATGAACTGCACAAATGTGGGATGGGGAATGTTGGCAGCTTCTTCCAGGCTCTACCTTTCCCTGCGGACCGCTCTCAGTACTCCGGATATTAGTGGCACACAGAGTACCCTCAGCCACTGTTGTTTTTCTTTCTCCAGAATTTGTCAGGCCTTGGGCTTGTCGAGGCTCAGGGCTCAGCTGGACACTGTATTCTTTAACTGGGTTTCCATATGAGGCCCTGAGAGTGACCATTGGACAGTGAGCTGGTAACCCAGCCATGCACACAGAGGCTTCCCTTCGGAATAAATTTCTTGCACACAATGTCATATTTTCCCCCCACTGGTTACTGCCATCTGTCACACTGTTTGTAACACACTAATCTCCCAAGTAGACTCAGAAGTTGCAGGTATTAGCAATGTTGCTTATTCTGTCATGTGCAAGGTTTGCCCAGGTCTTTGAGAAATAACCAGTTCAATGTCACTTCTTCCTCAGAAGATGATCTAGGAATGCCGAATCTAATATTTATGGAAATATTATAGAAAAGGCAAATTTTTTCCGGCCGAGTGGTGTCCAGGGGAGGGTAGCCTGCAGAACATTCAGGAAGTCAAGCTTTGCTTGACTTTGCTTTGCATTATTTTGTCCAGTTTGGTGAGACTGGAGAGAATGTGAATCAGAGCCTAGCAAAGAAGATTGACAGGGAAGGGTTAATCTAACAACAAAGGGGATCTGTGAACAGTCTTCAAATGCATGCAGATACAATGAAGGGAATAATTTTTCCCCCACTTTCACAGATTAAACTTCTACTGCTCTAATGAATGCTGTAATGCAGTTGTATGTTGTGATGACACAGCTGTCCAAGCAGCAGAGATTTCCTGGAGAGATCCATAAGAGCAGGACAGACAAATCTTTCTTGGGAATGATGGAAGTACAGTGGTCGCAAGAAGTGAAGGGGTCCTGAGGCAGGATTCAGAGTCTTTCTGCCAGGTGAGAGTCTGGTGCATCCAGACAGATTACCTGTGAAGGGGAAATGGAAATGAGCCTCCACCCAAACTTGCAGCCCTGCGTTTGAAATTTTGAGTGAAGTATTCATAAGTGAAAGGTGTTTGCAAGGATGGAGAGCTGGATGCCTCTTACAGACAGATTTTCTTCCCCGCCCCCACCATGCTCTGCTCTGTGTCCTCACTCGTTTAGGTTTGCTTGTTTGTTTATTTGGCATGAAGTTTTGTTTATATTCTTTCCATCTTACCTGTTCCCTATTTTTTTTAGTATTACTCCAGCAAGTTTAATACTTGAAACTTTTAGGCGTAGCATGTCTGTGAGAAAAATTTCTAAAACTGGGAAATGAAGCTGCACTCCTAAAAACAGTGTCAGAGACCAAAACCAGCTGTAATTTAAATTAGTCAAAAGGAAATGCAATTTTTCCTTACACCTAAATTTTGGAGTACATATTTAGAACATCATTGGCCAGTGTACCTGTTGAAAAATTCTGGTCTGTTTATTTTATGGGCTTATAATTTATTTCAAGGCTTTTGAGCATCATTTTCTTTCTCTTTTCTTTTTATTAAAGATTTTATTTATACAAAATAGTGTATAGCAGAAAAATTAGCTGGGAAAATTGGTACTATTTGTTATGATTTCTTATTTATGGCTAAGTACAGTAGGTGAAAGAGCAGTCAGCATTCAAAGTTTAAATACTTTATATATATATTCTGAAGTGTACATTGTCATAGGAAAAGATATATGTTATTGGGATGTGTAGGTAGATGTGGCTGGATAATTTTTGTTGTTTGACACATATAGAATCACTTTTTTAGTATAGGTCAGATGTTTTCAGAAGATTCTGTGCTTAACCTTGCATTAAATCTTAACTTGTTCTGCTTTGTTTGACGTAGCCTGAAATATTTAGGTAAATATGTAATGTGAAATACGTAAGATATGCTAATTCTCAGTAAGTGTAGATTTTAAGGCTGAGCATGAGAATTTCAAGACCTTTTCCTTTCATTCAGCACAAGCAACTGTTATTATTTTGAGTAATTGTGCATATGGGGTGTTACACAGATGTCCAGAGTCTCCTCCCTAATCTAACCTTTGACCTCAACAGGATGTTTTCCTAGGAGAGAGAATCCCTTGTGTGAGAAGTATACCTGTCTGTTCAAGCTGGAATGCCATGGTCTAGGCAGATTCAAATGAAAAATTCTGTATCTACTGAACTTTAAAGAGTAGTTGATATTAACTGAGCAGAAATAGAGAAACACAAAAATTGCAGCTGCCTTCACCAAAGTAGTGCTTTTAGGAAAAAAAAAGAAATCATGGTGACCATCAAAATTAAAGTATTTGTGAAATTCAGACTAAGAAAGGAAGTTTTTGAAAGAGATTTAAAAATGTGTTGTTGCAGTTCTAAGGACTATGGTACTACTAATTAAACTAATGGGAAGGATAATTGATGTCAGTGTCTGCTTTGTTAATGTACAAGCATTTACTCTGATAGAGTCTATGGATGTTAAGAGTAGCAAAATAACTTTAAACTTGAATGTTTTCAGAAAAACTCTGTTGTTCTTAACTGCATGAATCATCATTCTTTTTTCACCTGCTCAATAACAGTAAATATTCTTATAGATAAATGTTGCTGAAGCATAATAATTAGCATACAATACTGTTTGTAAAGATTTGTATCCTATCTTGAAGGTACTCATTGGAAATGTTCAGTGTTGAGTAGGCCTTTGAAAAATACTACAAATATCATCTTCATAGTTGATGCATATTTAATGCTTATTAATTTAAATTACCATAGGAAAATAAATATTCCGGTTTATGCTATATTTAGGAATAATTCTATTCTTCTGGTTCAAATGTAGCAATCTAAAAGTGTCTCCAACCAGGCAATTTGGAAGATTTTTCAATTCCTATATGTCTGGGTTTTTTCACACCTGGTTGGATTTTTCTTACCCGTCACCATGACAGTTATTTTAAAGCATTTAAGGTATTTAAGTTTGAAAAGCTAGAGTTAAATTAATGTTGTTTTATGAAAAACTGGTATCCCTTAAAATTTTTTGTTTGGAGTTTAATCTTGTAATTACTGAAGGAATGAAGAAATGAAGTTTTTTTCTGCTAAGTCTTTTATGGGCATTTACTGAAATAGTTTATCACTCTGTTTTTACATATATCTTGAGCTAGATTTAATTAATTTATGAATCAATATTACCACCTACCGTTTTACATTTAATTATTTTAGTTAGGACTGGGTTTGGTGTAAGCAAGTAAGTTGAACATTTTGAACACTGAATGGAAGGGTAAAAGTATTCTATTCTTTCTTTACTACAACAGAAAACAGCACAATCCACAGTCCATCAACCCCCATTAAAGATTCAGATTCAGATAGATTGCGTCGTAGTTCAGATGGGAAATCACGTGGACGTGGCAGAAGAAACAATAATCCTTCACCACCACCTGACTCTGATCTGGAGGTACTATATATTAAATGTCTTTGGCCTGTTACAGAACTTTATTTTTATCATTGTTTTGCACAAAAAAGTGTTGTTTACGCATCAAAAATAAAGAAGCATTTAAGGTCCCTTTTTCCTGACAGTATTTTCATAGAAAATAGGATTTTTTCTTTTAAAGAACCTTCTTCAGGAAGAGCTCCTACTTCCTTGGAAAAATACTGGGCGTTTCTTTCACCTTCTGATTAAACAAAGCAAACAAACAAACAAACCAAAACAAACCAAAAGGAAAAAAAAAGAAAGATAAAAGAAAGGAAAAAAAAAAAGGAGCAAGCTTTTCCCAAGGCAAAGAAAGGTTTTCATTTGGACAAGAGACACTTCTAGCACAATAGTGGGGTTTGTTCTCTCATGCTATGTTCACATTCCTCCCAGTGGCCCATGGTTTATGTTGAGAACAAATCTCCAATGACACACCACAGCTATGAGTGTCCACACTGCATTACTTTTCCTTTCCAGAAGCTTACCCCATTTGTCATCATGGGAAATACAATCTCACCAGGATTTAAAATACTTGTATTTGAACACTTTATTTTTCATTAAGTTATCATTTTGTGTGTGGTCAGAGTACAAATTTAAAGCACGTATGTTCCATTGTCTCTAAGCAAAAGAATTATTTACTGATGCCATAAATTTTATCATCCAGTTTCATAGTTTTTGTTCTTCAGATGCCTAAAGCGCATTAAAATTAACATAAGGGAAATAAAGTGCTTAGCAGCAATCTGCTTTGTTTTGGTTTTAGAGGTAATTTTCAAGGGCACTTACGTGAATTTTTGTAAGACCTTTGTTTTGTAAGACTTGCAGAAATACAGAATTCTAACCCTGATGATTTAATTTTCAGATGCTTCTCTTTGTTTATTTTTGGTTTCTATCTCACATCAAGCTTCAAAAATTACACTGTACAGTCTCATTTTCTGTGTATATTTGACAATACTATAATTCTATTCTAACAGAAGTATTTGATATAATAGCAATTGTAGGAAAAAGCTAACAGATTATATTACCCTACCCCGGAAAAAAAACTTGTTAGTTTTGAAAATAAATGGCAGGGAAGCTATGGTTTTAATATGTAACCATTTCAGTACAATTTTCCCATTTGTGTGCTTACTGATTCAAATTTTAACTTTCCATTTCAAGTATTAGCTTCACAAAGGAACACATTGATTTGATTCTCTTTTTACAGAGAGTATTCATTTGGGATTTGGATGAGACAATCATCATTTTCCATTCCTTGCTTACAGGGTCCTATGCTAACAGATATGGAAGGGTAAGTGTCAAGAAACTCATGGAAATATTCAGTAATATTTACTGGTTTATGGTTGATACACAAGGAAAACCTGAACATTAGTTGATTTTTAGAGGCAAACTGGCACTGGCATTACAAGACAAAAAATATCAAGCTGTTTCACATGTGCATTCTTTGCAGTTACTCAGCTCTTGTATTCAGTGAATATTTAAATAGTGTTGGGAGTAATACTTTGACCATTTGAGGTTTGGTTTGCAGACACAGGTTGTCTGAAACCTGTTGATATCATCAAAATCTGCAAAGGTCTGCATCCCCTCAGAGAGTGAAGAACTTCCAGGAATGATTGCTATGATGGATTGGCTGTGCTCTGTATTGAGAGGGAAAGAGGAAGAATGCTTTTGGACACGGCCAGATTATTCAAAAATTTTTTACCTTAGATTTTTTTTAATCTAAATATTGACTGATGTTTTTGAAAGTCTGCTTATGAGTCAAATCTTTCTATTTTGCAAGTCTATAAATCATAAGTGAACTGATGAATATGTCTACAGACAGCAGATTTCCTTGGTAATTCTCAGAAGAGAAACATGGTTTTTGGTGAATAAGAACAGTTTATGAATGGAATGTCCTTATGAGATCATAGTTCTTTTTGTCAGGATTGTACTTGAAAGCTAACAGCTTGTGCTAAAATCTGTTATAGCCTTTTATGTTCACCTCATGTGAGTTATAACTGCAATGTTAACCTCAAAAATTTCTGCATGTAAAGAACAACTGCATAGTTCAGTCTGGCTTCATGTAATGCCTCTGTCTTCTTGTAAAGCTTCTGTTTAGCACTAAAAGGTTTTACCCTACACCAAGCTGAGTGAAGGGCAAAGCTACCTCCAGTTCAGTCTGTGCCTGGGTCAGGTTCTGAGTTCCTCTCAATAGCTTTTTGCACTATACAAATCTAAAGCAGTACTATTTTGCAACCTTTCTTGCTTGTTTGGGTAAGGTTTGTTTGCAGGAATGTTTACTGTAATAATAGTGTACCTGTTTGAGGAATGTAATTAGGTTTTTTTCGTTATATGTGAGAAAAGCAAGTTAATTCAGCAGCCTTGGTTTCCTAGGTGCTGATAGTTTATATTTAGTTGATTCAGCAGCCTTGGTTTCCTAGGTGTTGTTAGTTTATATTTAGGTAGTAAAAAGAAACTAGAACTCAAATGTTTCAACAATTATTGTATGGATATGTATGGGCAAAAGCATTATAGAAGAGTATTAAATATTTACGAAAAGTTATTTTTCATTTTTCAGACTAAAACCAGCTTTTGTGTGGTATCCCAAAATCTATGACAATTTAGTTCAGAGTGAGGAGAATGAATCCCAGTGCTCACAAAAAAGCTCAGCGACAGCAGAATCTCAACACTGGCTTTTGGTCAGCCGGGTAGCTATGGAAAAGCCTAATTAATTAGTCATTGCCATAGAAGTACTAATGTGAGCATATTTTTTCCATTTGTTACTAGTTCCCTGTAGTGGATTCATTAATTGGGGCCTGAACATAAACACTTTATTGCTGGATGGTTGAAGTTGAGGAAAGTGGCTGGTATTCAGTTGCAAAGAGATATAAATACATATGCTGCAAGGAGGGGGCTGACTCCTGGTTGCAGCTCCATCACTGTTGGCACTGTTTACATGAGATGTAGCTTTTGCCCAGCTGGCTCTGGTTTCATGGCATCTGGCACAATATTCCTGCATTGCTAAATGACAGCCAGCTGTTGATGTTGGGAGGAATGATGGCATTACTGCCTAATCTTTGGATAAATACGAAATCTTTTTGGTGAGGGGTAGCAACATGCCTGTCCGTGGCTCTCAGATGATGTCGTGAAACTGTGCCATTCTGGTTTTGTTTTCTTAAGGTTTCATTCAAATCAGAGTTTCTCTTGGGTTATTGACAGCTTCAGACAACAGTAATTTCCAAGGATGTTAGAGAAAGATAGTGTCAAATGTTCAAAGCAAACATGCTAAAACATGAGAATTTTTGGGTTTATTTGTGGCAGCAGAAGGTGCATGTTTTTAAAAGAGTATTTCCCTGTGATTACTGGCCTTTAAAATCAGAAATCCAGGCCATAATCTGAAAAAAAAAAAAAGTAAGTTGAGGGGAATTATTGTACTTTCCACCTGTATTCTTGTTTATGAGCAATCTAACATCATGTTCTCTTATAAATCTGCACTATGGTGAGGGCTAGAAATGCCCTTTTAAAAAATTAAATCTAGGATGATCACATAATCATTAAAATACAAAAGCTGCATCTTCAAACAAACAAAAATGTCCTAATTAAATAATAGGGGATTTGGCAACTTGGCATTCAGCTCTTTTCATAATGCCTGAGCGAGTTTCATGGTGAATGACTATGAATGATGTGCGGCCTTGCTGCTGAAGGGATTGATTTTCTTTGCCTAATTCTCTACCTCATTCTTCCTAACTTCTTCCTTGTGCCACCTTTGTCTGTGTCTTCTTACTTTTTCATCTGTTTTTATCACCTGCTCTCCTTTGGCTGCTCTTGTGCTCCATTTTCTTCCTGCTTTTTCTCCTTCAGTTTTGTTGTAACAAAATAACACCCTTATTTTTCGGTTTGTGCAGTCTTGGCAAAATGACTACATAAAGCACTACATTTTTATTTAAGGATTATTTGAATTTAGTGAATTTAATGGAAATGTATGAAACTCTAAGAATATGCCCTTCCAGAAGATTAGACAAAGAAACAAAACATTTCCATTTGCTTTTGGATTTTTTAAGCTATGTACAGAGAGAGATATATTGATCAAATATAAAGTTACCAGTTAGTTTAATTGACGTTAGGGCTGATTAAATTTTGGCTTTTAGAAAAAGTTGGAGCCCTTCAGGATCTTGGAGCAGGTGAAAATACATCTCAGAATTGGCACAGAATACTGTGGTCTTTACATACATTCCCATCCTCAGTGAAAGCAGTTATATGCAGAGGTTTTAAAGGAATTTTCCTTTAAATTATAAGCTATTTTATTGTGGTTTAATACACTTTAGAGATAGAGAAAAACAAAGCCTGGTTTCACTTAACCCTTCATTTGTGACCTGTAGGCTTAAGTGGAAAATAAGCCTTGTGCCCAAAGTGAACTTTCCTGTTTTTCAGCTTCTTGTTTCTCCACAAAACAAAGAAATCAAGTAGGTAGAATTTAGAAATGACATACAGGCAATGTTTTGGCTCCAATGCCAGTATTCAAAACAAAAGGCCTACTTAAGCAGTTTGACATTGGTATTTCTTTTCTTTAGTTAAACTGCACCTCCCTCAGAGATTTGTACCTGATTTTGACCATACCTGAAAAGACACTGACTGAACCTGCAAATCCCAGGCAACAAGAAGAGATTGTTAGCTTTCCTACTCATTGTGTGACACCTCACAGTAATTAGTTAGCAATTAGTGGCTTAAAATTGCAAAAGAAGGTTGGGTATGGGATTATTTTTTTAAAACCTTGTTCTAGTTTTTTTAAAGTTTACAGCCCCCACTGTAACGTCTGATGGCAGAGTTTGATATACTGTGATGCTTTAAACCAAGGTTCTTGTGCTGTTCATTAGAGCAGTTGCAGGCTTGTGACTACACAGATATTTAAAACACGAATGCAGATAAGGTTTTTGCTTCTGTTTAATATGTAGCTACCGAGAGCCACAGTTTAACATAGTTTTTGTGTTAAATGGAACTTCCTCTACAAAAAGATTGTATTTAATCTAGGAGTTAAGCTTTGTGTGAAAAGCAATCCATGTTGTTTCTTCTTTTAGCTTTTGTGTTATTTAATCTGACACTTTCAGTAGGTGCCAATGAGTTTCTTATATTTTTTCTGCCTAATTAAATTAACCTAATAAATGACATTATTTTAGTATTACTTTGGAGAAAACCATTCTGCTTTATTTCTGCCAAGTAAAAATATCTTGGAGTAAAATGGTTAGAAAGCTTTACAAAAACCTCTTTTTACAGACTCAGAAATGTGATAAAAATGTTCAATAATAAAAAAAGCAAGTAATGTACACTGAAATGTAAAATATGTATTTGCAGCCACTCATTTAAAATTAGTCAAATGGCTTCATAACCAATATCATGCTCTGTTGCCCATTTATTCTGCTTTTCAAAATGATGTTCCTATTTAGGGATCGAAGTCAGAAGGGATTTATTTCTACCTTGTTGCATTAGTAGTTGATAATCAAGATGTAGCTAGTGATCTTCATTTGCATCTTAGACCTTTAGCCCATCTAATTCCTTTAATAACTGGAGCAGAGGCTCCTGTAAGGTGTCTTCTGTTACTGCTCAGGCACAACAGAAATCCTTGTCTGTTTGAAAAAAAAGCCAGATGAAGTGTGTAGGACGATGAGGTGCTAACTGGGCACAAAGATAAGCAGAAATGTCAAAGGGAGAAGAAGCCTCAGGCCTAGCTAGAGAGAAAACACCACCTGCTTTCCACCTCACATGCCTACAAAAGTAAAGCAGAGGAAAGCATAGGTCTACAAATAGAGCAATGTTAAAACAGAGAGACAGAATACTTTTGTTCATATTTTAAAGTCTTTCCATTTGAATTAAGAAGCCAAATATTCTTTTTTTTTTTTTTCGCTGTGCCAGTTTGAATAGAAGACATATTTTTAAGGGCAAAGTTCATCAAAATAGCATGATGCAATTTTTTTCCCCATTTATAAGGGCTATATTTTTTTATTTTAAAAAACTTACTCTTAATGGATGTGAGTTCAAGAATAGATGTTTTGTCTGCTCAATGTAGCTTTGCTTTGAAATTTCAAAAATTCTTTCTCTGGATAGCAGTTCTTGGGTTTTGGCATTTCCAGAAGGCAAACAGGCTGCCAAATCACCATTATTTTCCAGCTCTTTACTACTGACACATTTTGCCTTTTTAACCAGTAGTTACAGAAAAATGTTTGAAAGTTCAGAGATCATGTTGAAGCACCTATTAATTTTATTGAGAGGTGGAAAAACAAACTAAGGACTACATCTCTTGCTTTTTAACTGTGACTTGTCATCAAGTTTAGAATATTAGCTTATTTTAATTAAAATATGAGTTGTCACTTCTTTAGTTCTATTTAAAATATAATTCCTAACAAACTAACATTATTCATAGAGGCTGATATGGGACAATATAAAATGTTCTTTCAAACTCATGCTCCTGTGCACTGGATAGACTTGGCATTATAAATGAGAAACTCTATATCAAATGTATGTATTAGGCTCTCCTTTCGATTTTTCAGATTGAAAATATATAAAACACCAAAAAAATCAAAACAAGACAAACATCTGTAATGCATTTGGTAACCACAATGCTGAACATGCTTTTTGAGTTTATTAGCTCAGTAAGGAATAAGTTGTTATGGTAATTTCTGTAGAGAAGTTAAAGTGTGTTATGTATCAATAACAAACAATAGTTTTGTTCACTCTGCATGGGTGGGCCAAACTGGAAACATAATTAAAGCTTGGTTTTGTGGACAATCAAGGAGTGGTTTTAAATATAATTACCATTTGCAAATAAAACATCAATAGTTCTTTGCTTTAAAGTCACTAGGTATTCCCAGGACTGAATCCTGTCATTTGTGACCAGTGAGAGTTTATTTTGAGTAACAATAGTATTATCATGCCCCTGGTTGATCATAAGATTTGTGAACAGTTGTAGAATCTGGAGAAGTTTTAGGTGAAATGGATTTGCCCTTTCTGCACAGAGAGCAAAGATCCAGTGCCAAGGATACGGGAGGGTGACCACAGAAGTCCCACTGTGAAATCAGGGAGTCAGTTGAGTTAAAGTCATATTTTTGAGTGTTGCTGGGAAGTGTAGTACAGGGTGAGACAGTTACTGAACAGAAACTGACAAAGCAGATGTTGCATTTAATACAAGTAGTATGTTATGAAAAGCTGTTCCGCCAGTCTGTATTTGGGTATGTTATGTTAGGCACAGTATTGATGGTGTACTTGCTTAATTTCTTCTTTAAGGATCCTCCCACTTCTGTATCCCTTGGACTCCGAATGGAAGAGATGATTTTCAATTTGGCGGACACACATCTATTCTTTAACGATTTAGAAGTAAGTGTTCATTCTTTTAAAACGCACAGAGATTATATAATATTTAATATTTGGCTGGTTTTATGTGTTGTTAGATGGTCTGGCAATTATTTGCAGAGTTTCAATACAGGAAAATAGCTCTCTCATTTAGTCATTAGGATATATAATAATATCTACACTAAATGTCTGCCGTGGCCTTCAAAGGTTACTACTGTTTAAATGGTAGAGTTGCGTCCTCACAGGTTTTAGCACTTACGATGACAGTAGACAAGTTTCAGAAGTGGATACACCAAAAGAACCTATAAATATACAGAATTCAATAGTCTGCACAGGCCATTAAATATTAAACTCCAGCTTCTATAAACAGTTGATGGCTGGGTACAGATTTCTTGCTTACATCCCATGGTGGGCAAGTGTTACCTTAGCCCCGAGGGACATCATCAATGTTGTATGGGCTGGCCGTGGGCTGTTCCTGGGGCTGCTCTGCCTGCAGCAGGCACGGGGTGTTCTGTGCCAGGGTGCCTCTGCCTGCAGCGAGGAGCTGCGGGTGCCTTGCCAAGGGCTTTTTTAGCCTACACAGCCTATGGTTTGGCAACACTTGGGAGATTGTTCCAAAGCTCTGCAAACTGCTGAAAGAGACTGTCACTGTAATGCCTGGCTGTTTCATCTTAAAAGGGGAAAAAAGCAATTTCTGATCACATTTTAATAATGCAAAAACATGAAAACAGTCAGATTTCTTTCCCATCATAGTGAAGACAGCTGTTTATTTAAAATCCAGCTGTTAAGCAAGCTTGTGGTGGGGCTGCCAACACACATTAATCATCAAGTTGTTGTTTTGCTAGATTTTAGAATAGTGTGTTATTCCAGACAGCAAAAGAATCTAAAAGATTCAAATGCAACTTTTGCTGATCAAAGTTAATTGGCAGCAATTGGCCTTTAAATATTTCCTGATGTTTCCCTTTTCAAAATCAAGCAAAATACACCTTATTCAATAGATGAGCCAAAATAATTTGAAAAATGCCAGTGTGTGATAGACCTCAAATGTGGTTTGTCCAACATCTGTCCTATATTTTGATTTCTTTTCATCTAAAAAGAAACCACTCACAGATGATTTGGCATCTTAGAACGTAATGAAATTATTGAACATGCTTTTTTTTCTTCCATTCCTTAGCATATTTATTTTTTATACTTACAGTAAAATAGCTGGTTTCTTTAAATTTAAAGTAGCATTTTCTTTCATTAAGGTAGCTGTATTTAAAGATATGATTGTTTTGGATATAAGAAGCACCATCAATGAGTTGCATGTATAGAACTTATTTTTCAGATATGTCTAAAAATATAACAATGCTAGTTATTTTCCAACTCTGTTTCTGATTTCTGGTTACATTTCATTTTTACCAGAGCAGAATGAAAAAGTACTACTCTCTGTATTTAAGAAGTATATTTAATAAAGTTCAGTGTGTTTTCATTTGCTGTGCAGAGCCAGATATGTAGATACTTCATACATGATTGTCAACCTCACTGACTTTAATGGAAGTTAATCAATCACATCTTAGGGGTGGTAGATTATCTTCTGCTAATAGACATGTTGAAGCCTTAACAATGCAACACAGTAGTTCATTCACTCAAGAACTTTAAAGCTGTGCATGAGAAAACAACTGCTCCAGATGGTTCATGGAGGCAGAGGAGCTCACTGATAAGCCTGATTCTTTGCATTTCCACCATAACAAGCCAGTTTATGTTGTATGTCCAAACCCAAGTGTAATAGTTTGTGTCTATACCCCAGTCTGTGCTCCTCATACATAGAGGCACCCAGGAGTAAGCAGTTGTGTGCATGTCCTTGTACACGAGCTCTAATCCTTTCGTCTGGGGAACATGAGCTCCAGTGTGAAGGATCATGCCTTGTCCAAGGAGTGAAGAGCACGTTCAGTGTGCACAGGCAATGCCTCAGAGTACACGGTGAAAGGACGAAAAGAGAGCCTGTACTTTGTGGGATGCAGCTTGTAGGGACTAGGCCTCATCACAGACTGAGGCTTTCAGTTCACCAGCAATGACACAGTTTTTTGAACATGTCGCAGAGACGTGGTGTTCTTGAAGGAGCATGTCCTCCTGGAGCCACAGTTTGTTATTCTTGTGAGCAGCACCATTTAACTAGCAGGGCCTGCCAGTTTCCTGAGGGTTGTGACCTCGGGGCAGATTCCTCGCATCCATCTCAGAAACTCAAAAGTCCTTACTTGGTGGTTTGGAGGTCCAGGATGCTCACAGTTTGACAGGCTTTCGTGAAAACTGTGGACAATTTGGTTTGGAAATGCCTCAGGTTTAAAGCATCTATTCTCACTGCTGAAGAATTGAGTCTGAAAGACCTAGCTCAGGTCTAAGCTTTCCAGTTCATGAGCACAAGTATCTGGGCTGTTGGCATTGAAAATGTTTGTAGGCACCATTGCCAGTGAGCTGCAGAGTTTGGGTATCCTTGCCCAGCAGTAGTATGAAGAACAACAAAGCTGGATTTGGAACGTACCTAACCCACAGAGTAGATATGTCTTTGAGTCTAGACTGAATTCAAAGTGGGAACCTGAAAGCTGATGCCCTCTGTCTCACCCAGGCTCAGAGGGAGCCCTTCTTGGCACATAGAGGGGCCACTTTTAAAGGCAGGCAATCTGTCATAACTTTGGCCTATGATGCACATTTTTCCAGATACCACAAGTTAATGTTTTTAAATAAAAATCTTCTTTCATCCAACACATTCCAGAAAACTCTACAATCAGAATAGGTCTCTTGTTATCCAAGTGGAAATACTTTTTCTTTTTATAAAATGCTGAAGACTGAACATTTTGAATACAAAGGGCGGAGTTGCAGCAGTGATCTCTGAAGCACAGTTTAATTTATGTATGGCTTTATGTAACTGGCTTTTCAAAGCTCAGCCTAGAGATTTAGTAATGTTATTCTGTTAAATTCTAAACTTCAGCAGTCAATTTTTAGTCTATATAAAGTAAATCAATGCCAATGTGTATCAGTTGAATTTAGTAGGGGGTACAGCCAGGTCAATGAATAATCTATTTTTATGTATGTTGTTCTTTATGTAATTATAAAAATTATGATAATAATAGTAATATTTGTTACTGAAAATTTCAAACTCTTTGAAAAAGTTCAGTCAGATCTCACTATCTAGCTCTGAAGTCAGTATTCTGTCTCTGGATGGGTGAACTACACTTAGATTTGCACCCTTGTACTAGTTTTGATTTTATTGCTTTGAAAAAATAAAATAAATTGCTTATTTCCTTCACTTTGCACAGATTTATTTGGAGTAATTAATTCCAAAGTGATGTAATTGCAAATAATTTCCGATCTTTAGGAACATTCCTTAAACAGCACGTTAAAGGGGTATGACAAGATTTTTAACATACTGAAAAGAAAAATATTAATGTTTACTTATGTATAATTTTATCTAAGTACCATAATAGACAGTGTTTTCTTGCAGTAGCAGTAATTTCATAATGAAATTATAGAAGTGTACTAGGCTAAGCAGTAGAAGATAGTTCAGTGTTCTAAAAATTTAGATTCCAAAATCTGCATTTGGGCTTCCGAACAAGAGCTTTAGGTTTTCAATATTGAAGTTTTTTATTTAAATATCTCATACTCTCTGTTTTACAGTTGAATTCTGATTGTGTGCAAGAGGGAATAACTACATTGATGTAGTGCTCTCAAGAGAACCCCAGTTACCTCATCTAAAAATAATGTTTGATTTTGCATGCTGATTATGTTGTGATAGGGATGATAAGGTATAATATTTTAAAGGTGTATATGGAGCAATTATACATACTTCGTATTTTAGGAGGTATGCTCCAGTGTTTTAGGGAAATGGGCAACTTGGTGCTAGGACTGAAATGTGACATCCACTGAGGTGATCAGCTCTGGTGCAGGTGTGTTCTGCAGCAGAGCAGGGGATCGTGGCTTACAGGGGGGTTCCTCAGCCAGGGAAGCCCCAGGGGAGCACAGACACCCTCCAGGAGCGGGCAGCCCTTATGAGTGGCTTACTCTCCTGGCATGTGCGAAGCCAGGAGTGATGGTGGCCAATCCCTCTTGCCACAGTAGGCAGCCCAGGTGAGCACTGTGGCCAGGAGCACCGTGGCCAGGGCAGGCGTACAGGTCACGGTGTGGCAGTTTGCTTGGCAGGGTGCGCAGGACGCACGACTCAGAGGAGGGACATCCCCTGGCCAAGTGCAGACACGTGAGGTCTACCAGCAGCCAAGCACTGTTCTGTAGCCATCTGCACAGGTCAGGGGCACTCATCCCACCTGACTCCCAAGGCAGAATGGTGGGCACTCATCTGAGAGCAAAGGCTGCAGCTCTGATGGGGGATCTGCACCATCTGTCCTGAGGGTGGCCAGTGCCTCCACGCAGACAGGGCTGCTGAAGGGCGAGACTGCAGTGCAGAAATCAGACTGCAGAAAGCAAATAGAGGGTTCAGCTGGGGCAGGGTCAGGACAGCAGACCTGCCTGCTGAAGGTGTGCCAGGTGGAGAAACTCCTGTGGCAGGTGGCTGAGCTGCAGGAGGCAGCGGGAAGACTGCATAACATCAGGGTGGCTGAGAAGGAGTTGTATAGCTGGTTCAGTGGAGTTGCATAGCTGCTTCCAAGTGCAGTCTGCAGCGGACCCACAGCCCATGGCCAAACAGCCAAAACGTCCCTCACTGGCACACAGAACGGGGAGAGAGCAATAACGTAGCAGAATGTAAGCAAGGAGCTTAGGAAGACACCTTCCCAAAACCTGAGGTGCCCCTGCAGAACTGCTTCACTGCTGTGCAGACTGAAAAGGAGAGACACATCACACAGGAGAGATACTGGAGCTGAGCAAGGAGCCTGACCCCCATAACGCCCCCATATAACAATGAAAGCAACTAAGAGAAGGTGAGAAGTGATAGTAGTAGGTGACTCACTTCTGAGAGTCTTATTTGCCAGCATCAGGTGCTCTCTAGAGAGGTATGATGTTTGCCAGAGCCTTATACTAGGGGTGTGTCTCTCGAGGTGTGACCCCAAGACAGGGTGTCATCAACAGACTACCAAGCCTCTGATTTTGATCTGCTGCTGTTATGGGCACCAGCGGTACAGTCTGAGGAAACAAAAACAGTCAAGATGGATTTCAGAGCCCTGGGAGCAGCAGTAAGGGATTCTGGAGTGCGGGTAGTTTTTTCATCAATCCTCCCAGCCATAAAAAAGGAGTCTGAAAGGGCCAGTCAAACCTGGCAAATTGACAAATGGTTGCAGAACTGTTACCACAGAGAGATGTTCAGGTATTTTAGAACATGGAACTTACTTGAGAAACCTGGTCTGGTGGGGCTGATTGGCTCCTTCTGTCAGAGAAGTAGAAGAGCATCTTCAGTCATAGGCTTGAGGAAGAGGGCTTTAAACTAAAGTTGCTGGAGGAGAGGAACCTCAATCCATCCCACTCCTACCAGTCTGATGCCTATGGCAGCCATAAGTGCCCAGAGTCTGGAGTGGGATCACAGGTCAGCAGAAGAGCACCTGAAGAACAGCACAAAGGAATTCCAGCCACTCCAGCCAGTAAGTTGGCTTCATCAGAGGCCCATCTTAAATGCTTCTATGCAAACACACACAACATGGGGAGTAAACAGGAGGAGTTAGAGGCATGTGCATGCCTGCAGGTCTATGATCCTATAGGCATCACAGAGACTGGTGGGATGACTCTTGTGATTGGAGTGTAGGAATGAAAATATGCAAGATGTTTAGGAAGGACAGGCAGGGGAGACAAGGAGGGCCTGTAACCCTCTGTGTCAGTGGATGTCAATGCTAGAGTGCATGGAGCACTGCCTGGAGACAGATAAGGAGCTGACTGGGAGCTTATGATTCAAGATTAAAGGGAGAGCAGGTGAGACGCTGGAACAGTTGACATTAAGTGGGGGTCTTCTACAGACCACCTAATCTGGAAGATTCAGTGGATGAGGCTCTCTATAGACAGGTAGGAACAGTCTCACATTAGCAACTCCTGGTCCTCATGGTGAGCTTCAGCCACCCAACTATCTCTTGGAGGTACAACACAGTAGGCCGTAAGCAATCCAGGAGGTTCTGTATGTAATGTGTTGATGCTGAGTTCCTTCTGCAAGTGATGGAGGAGACAACAAGGAGGGGTGCTATGCTGGACCTTGTTCTCACCAACCAGGAAGGACTGCTGGGGAATGTGAAGCTCAAGCACTGACTGCAGTGACCATGAAATGGTGGATTTTAAGATACTTGGGGCAGCAAGGAGGGTGCACAGGAAGCTCACAACCCTGCACTTTGGAAGAAAGACTTTGGCCTCTTCAGCAATCTGCATCTGGATTGGGTAAATCCAGAGGAGACTGGATTGAGAGCAGTCCTGGGTGGAAGGTCTTGGAGGTGTTGATTGACAAGAAGCTAAACATGACCTGGCAATGTGCGTTTGCAGCCCAGAAAGCCAGTTGTGTCCTTGCATCAAAAGCATGACCAGCAGGTTGAGGAGGTGATTGTTCCCCTTTACTCTGCTCCCCTGAGATCCCACCTGGAGTAATGTGTGCAACTCTGGGACCCCAGCTAAAGAAGGGTGTAGAGGAGGAGGCCACAAAGGTGATGAGAGGACTGGAGCACCTCTCATATGAGGAAAGGCTGAGAGAGTTTGAGTTGTTTAGCCTGGAGAAGAGAAGGCTCCAGGAAAACCTTATTGTGGCCTTCCAGTACATAGAGGGGAGGGCAGGAGGGGGACTTTTTACAAGGTGTCATGTAGTGACAGGACAAGAGTTGATAGCTGTAAACTGAAAGAGGGTAGATTTGGATTAGGTATTAGGTAGAAATTCTTTAGTGTGAGGTTGGTGAGACGCTGGAACAGGTTTCCCAGGGAAAGCTGTGGATGCCCCATCCCTGTAAGGGTGCAAGGCCAGGTTGAATGCAGCTTTGAGCAATCTGGTGTAGTGGAAGGTGTCTCTGCCCATGGTAGAGGGCTTGGAACTGGATGATCTTTAAGGTCCCTTTCAACCAAAACCATTTTGTGATTCTATCTGCATCTTTAAAGATTGTATATGTTTATTCTAATACTTTCAAAAGTTTATTTATTTTTTTGGCCTATCAGGTGCATATTATAACTAGCTATGTTAAAGGAATATTGGTGGTGGTGAATTATAAGGAACATCTAATTTGAAAAAGTTAGTCCAGTGCTTTGCAAACTTTGTTCTAAAATGACACCATCTCATTAGATCTGTTCCTTTAGAGATATATACTGAAGCTGAGAATGTCACTTATTAAGTCTTTTTTTGTCTAATCTAACCTAACACTTAGAATACTTTTTTTTTGTTTGTGTTGAATTCTACTGAAGTAATTAAAAGCAAATTAATTTGTAGTTTTATTTCACGGGGTTTTCTTTTCCTTTTAGGTTTTTATTTCTGGTTGTTCATTTCAAGTTTTTTGGTGTAGGCTTTTGTGGGAAGGTTCAAAATAAGATTCTAATGATATTATAATAAAATCAATTTTTCCCACTTTTGACAAATGTATAGATGCATGGTCATGATTAGCATTAATTTTTCTGCCATTTGTGAAGGATATATAATGCACACCCATGGGCTCACAATTCACTTCAGTTTGTGGAGTCTATGCAGAGTGATGATGTGTGTATGGGAGTAGTTTATAATGAATGGTAGTGTGGTATGAGTTTTCAGGTTACATTAGTTGATATATTTCTCTTAGTGATAAAAGATCAAGGAATGCCATAAGGTACTACTGTCAAGCAGCAACTTTGGTTCTTTGGGAAAAAAAAAACCTAGAATAGTCAATTATATTCTAAAAATTAAAGATGAGGACCTTAATTAATTTCTTCTGAGATTGTTATTTAAAATCCACTTGGTGTTCCACATCTAATATGTTCGTGATGAAAATTCAGAGCACAATCTCTTCTGTATGTCAAAAAGAGCTGCATAACTGTGTTACGATATCAAGAATGGGGTGTTACTTCACTTTCATGAACCTTTAAGGCACCACATTAGCACAGAACTGTGCATGGAACCCTCTGGAAAGCTGCCTGTGTTGGAGTTGCACATGATTTCCATAAGATGCAACTCTGTCATTAGCCACATCTGGCTAGGCTGTCAGCCCTGGGCAGGCAGTGGCCAAGGTGCTCCCATCCCAGCCTGGCTACCAGGCAGCACCTTCACTCCTCTGTCCTGCCCACCTGCCACCAACAAGGTTAGCCAGGCCTCAGGCACCAAGGAGCAGAACAAGAGCAGCCCATCTCTCTGCCTCTTCACTGCATTAAATAAAGCTAGATTAATACAGAAACATTTTACAAATCCTGCATTTTACACATAAGGGAACATTTCCAGTTTTAATGAAGCATTGAGATGCTGCCTTCCACAGATGTATATTCTCACAGTTTAAAGCAGAGAATAAACAGCATTTATGTCCTTGCACTCTCATGTTCTGTGTTTGCTTTGTAAACCTCCTCCCTCCACCCACACGGCAATAAATCCTTCCAAGACTCCTACAAGTCTGTAACTGCTAGCTTGAATTTACTCAGATCTGGAAGCTGATAGGGAGAAATTAACGATCAGATTTTTCTAATGAAAACTGCTTTTTCTGGATTTTTTCTTGTATAATTTACTATGTGGAAGTTCCTGCTCTTGTTTGTGGCCCGCAGTCATTAGACTCTGAGTATTTGCCAACTCGACCTTTCCCTCCTATTCCTTTTCAAGCTCAAAACTGTGTGAGGGACAGCTTTTTTACTTGAAATGTGATGGACATGTCTGACACCCAGCAGTATGCTGAGCCCTTCTGTTCCCTAGAGGAACATAAAGAACTGCTAAGACCCATATTGCAAGGCAGAGTCCCATGTCACCAAAGCAGATGGTGATACACTCTACTAACACCTGGCACTACAGGGATTTCCAAGATGGGAGATCATCGTCAGAGCTCAGGGATAAGAAAGGGAACAACTAATACCCAGGACAGCATCCATAAAGCCTGATCATGGAGCAGAACTCCTTGAACATTAGTTCCTTTTTGGCCTTTGCCTTCAATTTTCACAGGTGAAACCTGGCTGCCTCCCTGCTGCTGGAAGCAAATGTACCCTATAAATCACTTCTGGCACTCGAGGAGACCTTTTTTCATGACAGGGACATATATCCTCTTTTCATCAGCCTGAAAATTTCTCCTTTGTAGGTATCAGTAACACCACAGGAGACTAAGTGACTTTCCTCACAGGTCCTTCAGTGACCATGCACAGAGCTATGTCCCCAGTGTACCACGCAGTGCCCTGTAGGAATGCCTTTGAAGCAATACAGCCATATGTTCTGTTTCTTTAATCTGAAGGAGAAAGGGAAACTATTTCCCCTCAGACCTGGGTACTTTAATACACCACAGACTCGGACTGGTAACTTTTAGCACAGTAGCACTCCAAAGCATGATTTGAGATCCTGGGCATTATGGTAATACACATTCTTGAATTCATTACTGCGTTCAGCAGGCTTACCGTATGCAGGTTATTGCACATCTCAAAGAACCATGACCACTGTAGGGTAAAATGCTCTTCCTTCTGAAATCATTTTAGCACATCTGGTCCTAGATTCAAATAATCTAACAAATGAAGTGCTTGGATACAAGCCAGCTCTTAAGTGCAGACTTTGAGCAAGCTCCAAAGCAAGCTGGGAGAGCAGGTTGGCCACTATTAGCAGTGTAGAAGTCCATCATTTATTCTTCCACACCTTGTAGAAATGTCATGGAGCCAGCTTTGGACAGCCGTGACAGGTATGATACTGCCTAGATTTGAACTTAGCTATGTTGTATGGAGATCTACAGTCAGTGATAGGAGTTGGGGGAGCTGCAGTCAGACCAAGGAAGTGCAGAAGGAGGATTGTGAAACACCATTACCAGAGAGAAAAGTTTTCTCAACTTCTCCACAAAATAAAAACCAGACCAAGGTCATTTTGTGTCTAAAGGTCTACTCCAAGCCCAGAACATTGACTGGGTGAGCCTTTGCTGGTGTTAGGTACTAATCACTTGTCTGGTGCATATTTTACATACATGTTTATGTAGATGACACAACACGAAGTCTGTGTTTGTGGTTGCCAATACTTAGTAATTCCTGATCACTGTGCCTTAGGCTTCTCATCATGGTGATGATAAGGATGATATCTACAGATAAAAGGATCATAATTCTGTCATAAAGTACTCAAGAGAGAAAAGCAGCAGCTGAGGCTGGTGATTATAGCAGTTGTTATTGTGTACAGTTGTAGCTGGCTTTCTAACAAATTTTCAGCTTGGTCCCTTTAACATACTAGTTCACAGGAACATACTGGCACAACTTCTCTCTCTACTGACACAATTAGGAAATATCTGTATTCAAACAAGTTAAAAGAAAAAAAGTGTCAAAAAATTGCAAATAGCCAAGAAAACTTTCCAGTTTTCTGTTGTATTTAATTTCTTTTCTATTGTTGGGGGGCTTTTTGGGGTTGCTTTTTTTTTTGTTTGTTTTGATGTTTGGTTTTTTTGGCTGTGTTTTTGTTGGTTGGTTGGTTGGGTTTTGGGGGGTTTTTTGCTTTTTTGTTTGTTTTGATTTTTGTTCTGTTTTGTTTTGTTTTGTTTCATTATTTAATGATTTTTGTAAGTTGCACTTGTTCCAGTTTGAATTATTCATACATTTCAGGTAAGGTCTGATTTTTAAAGCCACGGGTTAAAAACCACCCCAACATTTAGAGCAGAAGGGCATCATTCCTCACTAGTCATGGCAGTGTTTCAGGTGTCTGTACTTGGGAGCTAGTAGCTAGTAAGAACTCCATGTAGTCAGCTGGTACCAGGGCTTCTGTTTGGGATGCCTGGATTTTGCTGTAGTACAAATCAGCTAAAGACTAGGCAGGCATGCTTTGTGAAGAAATACAGGGACATGCAAATTGCCCAGTATAGCATAGAGCATTTCATGGAATCACAGAATGATTTGGTTTGGAAGGAGCCTTTAACAATAATCTAGTCCAACCCCACTGCCATGGTCAGGGACACCTTCCACTAGACCAGGTTGCTCAAACCCCCATTCAGCTTCCAGGAATCCACATCCACAACTACTCTGGACAACTTGTTCAAGTACCTCACCACTCTCACAGTAAAGAATTTCTTCCATGTACCTGTCTAAATCTGTTCTCTTTCAGTTTAAAACCATTACCCCTTATTCCTTGTTCTATCAATATAGACTTTGGTCCCATCTTTCTTCTAAATCCACTTTATATATTGAAAAGCCACAATTAGGTCATCCCAGAGCCTTCTCTTCTCCATGGTAAACAACCCCAGCTCTCTCAGCCTGACTTCACAGCCTGCCTCTCCTTCCTGTGCTGAGGCCCCCTGAGCTGGAAGGAGTTCTCCATGTGGGATCTCACCAGGGCAGAGAAGGGAAAAGGAGAAAATCACTTCCCTCAACCTGCTCTTCAGGCTTCTTTTGGTGTAACCCAGTGTACTGTTGGCTTTCTGGGATGCAGGTTACATCCAGGGGGTTTTATCCACTGGAATCCCTGTCTTTCTTAACAGAGCTACTCTCTCTCAGTTCACCACGGAGCCTGTACTGATATGGGTGATTGTCCCAGTCCAGCTGCAGTACCTTGCATTTTATTTCATTTCATGGAGTTCATATTAGCCCACTCCTCAAGCCTGTCAGTGTCCCTCTGAATGGCATCCCACTTGTCAGTTGATGCTAGTGCATTTTTCACATGCTAGTGCAAAAAGGTTTGTGGTAGGCAGCACGCTAATTTTTAGTGGCATGAGACCCATCTCCAAGATGGCACACTAAAAGTAATTTCTATCAAAATAACAAAACATGTTTTGTCTATGTATTTTCCCAAATTAGATATTCAAAGGTGTTCCTTCCAGCGACAGAACTAACATTCTTGTCCCTTTCCCAGGTAATAAAATACCAAATGCTGGCATGCTTTTCAGGTAGCAATTGTACCTGCCCATTACAGCTAGGTTCTGCAGGGTCTGAAATATCAGATTTAGGATCAGCTTGTTCAGGAGATAGTGTGTTGAAGGACAGTGGTAAGGCACCTGGAAGCCATTGCAACACCTGTATCAAAGCTGTATATAGGCAGGGTCTGTTGCTGGCATCCCAGATCTACCCCACATATGTCAGCTTTAATTGCAGCAGAAACCTCAGTGCTGGGCTGCAGAGGCAGGCTCTGAAAGCCAACATGCAGACTGCTACGTAAGGAAGGACATGAGACAGTGCTTTGCAAATTCTCTTACAGCCAGCAGTGAAACAGTAGAGTTGTTTTAAAAAGCCCAAGACTTGATGGAAATTAAGAGATGCAAAACTGACTGCAAGAAATGTAACAGATTGAGAACTTTGCAACCATTAGCAGATTTCAAAACATTGTCTTATGAATAAATATATAAAAATGCCCTTAATTAAATTTTATTTTTTAGAGGTTGCAAAGTTGCTGATATGTGCCACAGAGCTTTTCTACGGTGCAAATCATTCCCTAAGCACAGATACGATACACTGCTTGATGGTTCATCATATTAGATCCAAAACTAGGTAATAATGTGATTCATCTTGAAGGCCTCTTAGTGCCAGAATTGCCATTTCAGATTTGAATAGGTTCATTTTATTAATTAAATTATCTGAAACAATAGAGCAGTAATGTCAAATAAATTAATAAATAGTTGATACTAACAGTAAAAGCAGTTAATGTACTAAGTATTGGATTGTTTTCATTTTATCCTTGTGTAGAGAGGCTTCACTTTGGCTTTTAATATTTCATGGAACTGATGTGAACAAGTTTTTTTCTAACATTTTATTTAAGTATTATGTATTTGATAACACTGAACAAAATCCTATCTACTATTATAGTTTTCAGGACTTGTTCATAACACTAAGTATTCCATTATTAGTTTACAATCTAAAAAGTTTCATAAATCCAAATAACATTCCTGAATGGTAGATTTGGTATTTTGGTCTCTGATTAAGCTGACAGATGTGTAAAATCTCATATAGCCAGTCAAGTCCGTGGTGCAGCTGCAAGTGCTAAAGAGTGCAAATTATTCCAGCTAAGTTCAACATTAATTTACACTCACATATCTCTCCCAGCCTGCCCTTTCTATTCGCATAATGCAGTTATTTTGTGCTGATTCCACTAATTTGTGGCAAACTATTTTTTTCTCATTGGACTCTTCCAGTACAAAGACCCAGAAGGCAAACTGAAGAGAACATAATACTCACCTTTACAAAAAATATCTCCTGATTGATGTAGAAACCATTTAAAATCTCAGGTTTGAATTATTCAGGTTGATTTTTTGAGTGGATTAGTCTCGTAAAATTATGTAATGTAATAATTTTAGGAAAGCTAGGTGAAACTAAATGTCATCCTTACATGCCATTGTGCAGGATGAGAGTACATTAGCCAATCCTCACATAAGTACAAAGATTTGAAACCACAGCTTAAGCATCTTAGCAATATGCATGGTAGGTGGTTTCTATCAATCTTGTCAGCCTAGGTTTAATTTTGGCATGGATTTACAAAGTTGTTTACAATTGTTTGATATCATGAAAGCCGTTTGTGCTGATGTGGTTATGTGTGAGTGCTATGATTGAAGTTTAAATGTTAAGAAAATATGCATGCATATGAATTTTAAACATATCTGTGCTGAGGTTTTAAGTTGTTTTGTTTGTTTGTTTTGGTTTTTTGGTAGCAATTATATTAAAATGTTTCCACAGGGAAAAAAATTAAGAAGTTTCTTTCATTCATTTTCTTTTAAAAGCACGAAAGGAGTGCTTGAAGCTGGTTCCCAAAATGTTTGAGTTTCACAGTCTCAGGAGATTTCTACTGTTTCAGTGTGGTTACAATAAGGCCTCTATCTGAATTTCATCCAGTTCAATGGTCTAATGAAACTGTAAAGAAAGGGGGAGAGCATTATTTCCTTTACTCATTGCAGTATCACTTCTATTTTTCTGTGGTTTAAAGTAAAATTTGACTGGTTTTAATTGCATTTATAAAATTTTTCTTTAGATATGTTCAAGAGGCTGGGTGATCCTACAGTAGACTAAAACTACCTTAAAGTGTCCTGTTAAAGCATGAGGCTTTAATGAGGACTTAAAAAAAATGTAAACAAGAAGTTTAACAAAAGGAACAATGAGGTATTGAAGGAATGGAGCATTGATTTTATTTTTTTTGGGTTTTCCAAGATCTCATCCAGTCAGAACAAGGCAGTGCAAGCATTATGTGGAGGTTACCTGTAGCACTGTGCAGTCAGGAGATGAGAGTTCACGCGTGTTCACTGACAGCAGGAACAGACTGCTGAGTACTGGCCCAGCTGGAATGTTGTCACAAGAAAGATCAGCTTTATCTAAGCAAATGATGCTCTCTGAACTGCAGAAAACCCCTTCAATCAGTTAAAAGATCTCATCTTTTTCTCCTGCATGTTTGTATAATTCACATTGCGAATGTAAAGTATGGATACACAGGGGAATCACTCCTTCCCTAGCACTGTTGGGCAAGGGGGAGAGACAGTGGTAGCAGCAGTTAGAACACGGGAAGACGTTTTCTAGGAATTTTCTTTGACTTTGAAAAGTTTCAGTATACAAATATTTAAATTCACTTATTGGAGCAACATGTATATCTTCTTCTTAAAGGTGTGTTCACAAGTCTAAAACTCCCATTATTGCCTTGAATTAATAAAGCATAAATCAAGCCGTGATTACCTACAAACAAGGATTTACAAGCAGAACACAACAGAGAATGAAAACATGCTCCACCTTTTTTTTTGTTCTGTCATTTTAATAAATTCAGACAGAAATTTGAATGCAAGCAATACAACCTCTGACTCCCAAACTGTCAAGAGGATTGACTAACAGAACTAATGTCTCTTTCCTGAGTCTAATCTCCATTAGTTTGGTATTTAACACAGCAAATATAATGACTAGCAGAAGTATCTTCCTCAAAAGAATCATAAAACAAACAGGTTTTATTTCTATTTTTTTTCATTATATTGTAAATTCATAAATCTTTCTTTACCATAGGAGGGTAGAAAAAACAAAAAAGTTTTGTATGAATGCAATTTTTTACTTTTTAATCAAAACCACACTCAAATGGTATGTAATATTTCATGTATTGGGAAAGAGTCTCTTATTTTTAATACAACAATGCATACTGAGAAAGAACCCTGAATACTTCTTGACTAATACAAATTCAGTCTTTTTTTAAAATATTATTTTAATTTTTCTTATATGAAGTAGTGTGAAAAAATAATTTTAAAAACTTGCTAACAACAGAAAAGCTTTTACTAAGAAATTAAATAACAGTGTGGCAATATAGCTTTTATGTATGAACTACATGTGGTCATGCAAAGGGTTAAGCTGTGTGATTTCAGGATAAAAGGTTTCCTGAGTTGACTATTATTCCTATGGTCTGCCAACAACTTTGCAATAAATGGAATGATTTTTATGGGAATGTGGTTATTCACAGCAAGACTACAGTTGGTGTCAGTATGAAAAATTCTTCTTTAGTAGATTCTCTCAGCAGGAGTAACAGATCTGAAAGAAAGGCAAAAAGTAGCTACAGAGAGCTCTGGCTGGTGTTGGTGACAAATTATGTTTACAAAATGATGTGGTAACCCATTGAAAAAGAAGAAATCAGAACAACAGTAAATCAGAGTATTGCTCCTCTAAGTACTGCTGTTCCAAAACAAGTTACCTGTGATTGTGAGTATTGTTTAATAGCTCACTTTTCTTGGCTATAAAGTAAGTGAGACTTCTAGGCTTTCAGTTGCAGGGGTGTGAAAAGATGCTTCAGAAATCAGTAAAATTACCTCAAAGTTATAGCCAAAGTCCAGGGCAGAACATAAAATATTGGTAGATATGAATTAAAGCAATTCAGGAGAAAGGAAAAAAATTCACTGTATTAGAAATTAATATAATTTTATAATTATTTGCTATGATTATAATTTTTATTAATTCTATTATTTCTTGCATCAGTTTTCTCTTTTTTACATCTTTATGGTTTTTGAAATGATATTATTAGAAGAAAATTGTGATGGAGAATGCATGAAAATATTGATAAACTTAGTATTAACAATTATCCCATTTACATTTGGTTTGTGATAAGCTTTCAGAATGCTAGAAAGATTAATCCACTGATTTAGTCTGCAGCACCACCAGTAGAGCTGGTATTGTCTTCCATTCAAAATGAGAATTACAGTTACATAGAATTTAATGGTTCTCTTACAACCATGCAGCAACTTTGTGGGTTTTATTTGTTCCACCATTCCTAAGTTAAGTTGTTGGAATATGAAAGAGGTTGTTATTATTTGTATTGTTTTGTTGTTTTGTTTTTGTTTTTTTTTAATGAAATATGTAGCAGCTCTTTTAAGAAGTAAACACGACAGCTTTGAGTGTTTCCTGCTCTTTGTTTTCCTCATGGACAATTACCCCAGTTCTATTTAAAGCATTTCATTTGCAAACTTGTCTAGGAGCGTTGCAAAACCTCAGGTTTTTTCATTATGGTATGAATTTTGTTTGTTGTGCTGGGGTCACCAATGATATGCCAGCAAGGAAGAAAATCAACCTAGATATGTCAATGGCAGTAAAAAAGAAAAAAATCCAGTATAAAACAACTGTGTTGTTGATAGGTGGAGGTCAACCACTGTTGAAATAAAGGGATAGGTTTACCAAACTAAAAGTAAATATTGACCATGATGATGCCAAAGAAAATAAATTTCTTAGAAAATTTCATTTCACATTCTCTCAGAATAGAAAAAATAGCATGTGCATTCTTTAATATTCTAAGAAAAGTTTCTCCAATAGAAATATTTCAAAACCAATCTATGAAAGAAAAACTTTTTGCTTGAGAAGAGTTTTCAAAAGATTATAATAGTTAAAGATGATCTGAAAGTGGAATCAGCTCTTGGTGGCTCTTGAATGTAATCATTCATGACTGTTTTTGCCAGATAACCTTCATTTCACAACAAACAATGGACAGAAGCTCATATTCAGAACTCTAGGTCTAGTTCTACTGCTGTGAGAAATATCTGTTTTCCTTGAGGCACGAACATGATTTTGGCAGAGTTGGTCTGATTTGGCTGTGATTGGAGGATGGATCCTGGAAAGTCTTAGCGAACCTTTGGCTCTTCAATTCCTAATTGGTTAGCTAAATGTTGAATAAGAAAACCTGAGGTCGCTTCTTAAAAAAAAAACCCACCAAACAGAGAAAGGACTGTAGAACATACTGAAAATAGATTTCTGGGCCATCAGACTCAAAAAAATAAGCACTTACAGGAAAGATTCTTGAATAAGCCTTATTCCTGGTGAGATACAAGGAATGGTTTCAGGGAGAGGAAAGCTTCAAACAGAGCTGACTGAATTATTTTCCTCCCACCCCCAAATGCCATAAGGATGGCAGCTGAACAAATCTTTGTTCACCCTGAGTGGAGTCATCAGGTCCCTACAGAGGAATACCTGTTCAAAAATTACTTTTCTTATTTGGTTGAATTAAGAGTTTGTGATGTCTGTAATGGGAACCTCCTGACCAGAGAGTGGCGAGGGATATTTTATGAGAAGCATGTGATTCAACTTCTGATAGTTCTTCTTCATCAACGGAGAGTTCTGGGAAAGCCAAAAGTAATTATTTCAAAACCTTTTAACGGCAGTAAATTTATTTTTAGAGATATAAACCTTATTTTTAAAGTACTATAAGTTCTATGAAGAGTTGGCAAAGACAAGTTCACTTTCTAAGGAACTCCTCAACAATTGTGAGCTCCCTTCCAGCAGGCATCAGAGCAGTTCCTTTGGACATTCAGACTGAGACACAAAGCCCATCTATTTGCATTTAATTTTCCACAGTAGCAATTCAAGACCAGCTCAGTTGCAGTGCAGGAAGGAAGGGTAGAGAGGGGAAAGGAAATACAAATCACAGCACAGAGTTTTCCCTAATACATGTGTGAGGGAATGACTGGAAAGAGTTTCTCATCTGTGATACTACTACCATGAGTAACTTGCAGAAAGTTCATGAAGTTCCACTTCGTGAAAGTGGGACTAAATTACATCACACGTGTAGCTGTAGGTAAATGAACAAAAATGCAAAACAAAGTCTTCATTCAGGCAGAGCTGTGGCTTTGCTGGTGTGTGCAAAACACAGCTAAAAGCCTCAACCCATCTGAAATGCAAGATGCCTGCCTGTTGTGGAATGTGCTGCTGTAGCTCCTGAGTGTTAGAGCTACAAAGAATAACAAATACCTCCTTTGCTCACTTGAGAAGACCATTCCTATAGGCTTATGCAACTTATTAACCACTTAATTTCTTTCACATGGCAAATGACAAGTACCTTCATGCTAGGTGCCACTAAAAATAGGGCCTATACTATTTCCTTTCTCAAGAGGATCACATGGGCTGTTCTTTGCAGATGTACGGCTGAGCTGAAATATCCAGGAGCCTACCATGCTCATAGCATCACTTTATCACTTTATCTACCTTTCTGTTGCTTGTCCCTGAGTTGCCAGCTGGGATTAAACCACCACAGGCTGTAAAGTGGCACAAAAACTCTTGTCTGTCTAGCTGTCACTCTTAGAGCTCTGACAAAGGGTAGTTATCCCCTTCTCTGGCAGGGCAAGGCAGTGATGGGTCAGCTCACTCCCTGCTTCTGCCACTGAGCAGCAGCATAAGGGCCAACATCTGCCCCACAACACTGGGAGTGGGAAAGAAAAGGAAAGAGAAATTTCAAAGTGTTGTGGAAAGGTCTTCAGGCTGCCCATGGAAGAAAATGCTTTTGCTGTCCATACTGGCAAGTTTAGCAGAGAGAATTTTAAACCCTGGCTTTGTATCCTTAGCAGACAATTACAAAGATGGGAGACTCACTCACTCAAAGCATTGCAGCTTTCCTTTTAAACATATGCATTTAGAAGACTATCAACAGCACCAAGGCCCTGCAAGTTTAAATTAAGTGGTCATGTGGAACTGAAAAACACAACAGGTCATCTTGTGAAAATGTCCACGTGAACCCCTCATTTCCAGAGAAATGAGACATTTTAAGGCTTTTGTGGAAAAAGCTCTTTTCATAAGTTTAATTTTTAGGTCCTCTAAAATTTAAATATATTATAACAATCTTTAGTGGATAGTTTCAACAAAATGTATATGTTCCTAAAAGTATACTTTCAAATTAATGAGTTTGAGAGTAATTCACTACATTCTGATGAGATTCATAGCTTTTTTTCTTCTTAAAATATCTTCATGTTTTCTTTTCATTGTCTCCCACTAATCATAGAATTTTTTTCTCTTTGCAGAAGTATATATTAGCAGATAATAGGAATCACATAATAAAGACACACAATAATAAATCACATATTAAAGCATTTACATGTGAAGTGCTGGCCTTTTAAAATACAGTTAATTTGACACTTTGAACTTAACAGTTCTCTCAAGGAATGACAGACTCTTCAAGCAGATACACTTGAGTTTTATTTAGCTGTTTCTATCTATTGGTAAAATTCTTTCTTTGACATCCCTCCTCTTCCCTTCACTTTTCCTGCAAAATATACAGAAATAGAATAACATAATAGAATAGAAAAACAAATTACTTTGTCAGAGTTGGAGCAAGAACTGATTGTTAGAGAGGCACTCTATCCACTGCAGTTTCCATACAGATACTTCTTTAGGTCATGTTTTATTTTAAATTGGATTCTTCCAGTTACAAGGTGTAGTTGAAATGAAAATGTAAACCTTGATTTTAGCATAGCTACTTCAATAAACACAAGTTGCAGAATAAGATCTTTATTTTGGAAGATACACTGTTTACTTTAAGAGTACCACATTTGATCCAAATGCATTTGTTGATGTGAGCAGGCAAAATAGGATTTTAATCACTTTTTCTATTAGAAAAGAATGGCATCCATTGTGTGCTGTAAAAGGGTTGCATATTCGGTGCAGGGGACTACTTTAGAGTCATTGGCTGTGACAAAGAGTTTGTAAATAATTTCAGTTCTTAGTCCTCAGTGTTTATAACAGCTAATAGTTTATATAGATAATAAATTATTTTTTTTTTTGTTCTGATGTTCTATTTAACAATAAAAGATAGGATTTGGGGGGTTTTAGTAAGGTTTTTGTGGGCTTTTTTTACATTATAAGCTTCTCTTTATAGTCTAAAGTTTAAAATAGGAGCATTTTGAAAGCCTTCACAGCCCAATTTAATTCCTTGACTGTTCATCCACAAATTGTCAGACAGAATGAAGTGGATTTCAAGAACTCTCTTTGTTCTTAATATCCTGTGCCTGACCCACAGGTAATCTGCACCTTTTTTCCTCAGCGCCGAATAATTGTGGTGGGAAAGAAGAGAGAATGTTAGGGTCACAAAGTGCAGGCTAGACAGAGATGACAGGTCCTGCCAGTTGAGTGCCAGTGTTGAGAAGCTGCGAACCGCAGTCTCTGCTCTTTCACATGGATTTGTGCTGTACGTTAGCCGGCGCTGCTCCGCGATGACGGCTTAGGGAGTTCAGCACTTCAGCCTTTGTTGCCTCGGCTTGAAAGGAAGTGCAGAGGGTTTTGTATATTTAGCAAGCACAGAAGTACAGTAGAGAAGCATTAGGCACAGTTCATACTCTCTCTCTCCATATATATATGTATATATATGTGCATATGTGTATATATATATGAAATATAATATATAAATATATATATGCACACAGACAGAGAGGATATAGATGTGCTGTTGTTCAATTTTCCAAGCCGTACATACCAGGTATTTCATCCTTCTAGTCAAGTTTAAACCAGAGGTTTACTTCTAAAGCTTAACGAATGCTGGCAAATAGTGTTGGGGTCCTTGCATGTGGTCACAGCTATGAGGAAAAAAAATGGGGGGGGGGG
>VZSE01005694.1:2991095-3038657 GCA_013398275.1 Promerops cafer
TTGCCTGGAAGAAAAAAACCTGACAATCTGTAACTCTGTGATTCCCAAAGAAGCACGTTGTGATGGCTAATAGGAGTGATGAGTATTTGTGGAGTAGATAATAGTCTTAAAGGGTATATACAACTGAAAGGGTACATATCTTATTCCTGGAAAAGACATAAACAGAGGTACTGCTGTCATAAAAAGCTGCATTAAAAACACAGCAGTGTACACTTGGGGATTTTTTTTTTTTTTTTTTTTTTTTTTTACAGATACATCACATTTATAAAGGATTGCATCTTTAACTTGTTTTGCTAGATCTGTTCTCACATGTACATGACCAAATTTCTCTACTGTTCAGTAGGGAAAATGAAGCAGTGGATATAATTGCGTAATGACAGATATGAGAGGAACAGAGAATCCCAGCAATCATTTCCTGTGAGTTGGCCAGCTTCCAGGATGTCTCAATGGGCCCACTGATGTAAAGGCAAAATGAAAATAGCCCATTCTGAAGGGTAGTTGTTGGTTGGGTTTTTTTTTCCCTCTCCCATTTGACTTTGCAGACTAAGGTATTGGAACAATTAGCTGGCAGTGTGGTGTTAGTTTTCTCACGGTAAATTAAGAAGATTAACCAAATGTGGAAATGTATTTAGCTATAATCAGCAGATTGGAAACTGTAATACTTTGGGATCCTCTGAGGTTGTGTTGATATTATTCACGTTATTCCTCTCTATAATGTGCAGACTTTTCCAGAGTTACCTTATGTCAGTGTTTATTCAAAGACAGAAGAATTATTAGATTTATTTTTGTTAGCTTTGTAACACAGAAATGTAGAGGATCAGCATGCTAGCTGTTGCATCACTCCACTTGGCATGTATTATTGGCACGGATAAGAGAGCTGTTATAACAGCCTTAATCTATTTTTTTATTATTATTGTTATTAATTTTCCTATAGTAAATTGAGTAGTGAAGCATATTTTACATAATTATGGCAGCAGTACACAACCTGACGGGTGGTAGTGAAGGAGCAAAGTAATATAAATATTTGCAGAACATTTCTGCCATAAGTTAATGCTTTGCATATGAATCTTTATAAAGATCCTAAGTGAGTTTAAAGGAATGATTCCAGAGAACTATGTAGGTCCAGGCATTTTAAGAGCTGTGAATGATGACTGTGGAGCATCTCTGGGAGTTTTTGGCTTGTCATACAAAGACAGAAAAGAGAAGGAGGAAAACTCAGCAGGAAGAAGTTAACAAATGTTTTGGGAATGGAGGAGGAAGAAGACATAAGCTTTCCATGTACAAATCTTAGGCTAGACTCACCTAGTCATTCATTTTTGATTGCTGTTTATCTTTGGCTTGCTGCATTTCACTGGAGACATTCACTTAGCAAATGATTGCAGCAGCTTTAAGTTGCTCCTGCAAGCACGTATCTGCTGCTGCTTCGAGCCCCAAAGCAGAGCTGATGGAAGGGAATGGAGAAACAAGTCTCAGTTATTCCATGCAACATCTGTTGGTTTAATTGAGCTGCTGCAGGAGATTCAAGCTAAGCTACCAGCTGTGGCACAGAAAGGTCTGAGGGACACAAACACATGGATCCATGCAAGCCAGCTGTGTGAAAGAGCAAAAAAGGACAGCATGGTTAGTAACTTCTTAAGCTACTATCGGTAGATTTGCCAGGTTACACATGCTGACACTCCCATTTTCCCTGGAAGTATTAATTCTAAACACTACCAAGTGTATTTTGCTTTCCAGGGATTGATCCGAAAGTGCAGAGCTGCATCTCAGTCTGTCTGACTGAAATACAAGTCTTCAGTACAAACATGTTATCACTTGTAGTACCTCCTGAAGATTTCAAACTGGGAGCAAAACACAGCTAGCTGCATAAGCTTTATATGTAAGCCACAGGATATTTTGCTCCTTATTTGCCAATTCAGCCTATTTTAAGAGAATCCCACAATTTTAATTTTCTGCTTTGGACTTGACTGCTAAACTGATTCTGTCATAATAAAATACATCTGCATAAATAACAGTGTTTCTACAGGGACTCTCAGTATTTGTTTCAGATATCACTTTGCCAGAGAAATCAGGGGGAGAATTCTAGTACTGTATTTCCTATGAAAATTTCACAAAAATGTCAAATACATTTGTGAAAGTTTGAAATGATGAGCCTGCAAACAAACTTTTTTTTTTTCCCCAGATGGCCATTTAGCTGTAAGTCAGGCCCCCTCACAGAAGCTTTTCTGAGAAGTATTTGAGGATTTTAGAGTCTATGTGTATATATACCTTTGTGAAAATGTTCTGGTTGGAAGGGCATACTTTATTTTTTGGGCAGTGTTTTACCATATCCCTGATTATGGTGCATATTGAGCTAACTGCAACTTTAAGTTGTTGACTGTGTGTGTGCTTGCTTATACCTAATCAGAGGACTGAGGAGTGTCTCAGGTAGCTCACAAATAGAATGTTCCACACAAACCAAACAGGTGAAAACAAATACAAGCGGTTCTGATGGAAGGATGGACCACATCAATTAATGATGAGTGGGTAATTGGCTTTTTTGAAGAACTACTCCTAAATAACTTCCCTGCTAAAAGAGCAATTACTAAATGAGTGTTTTTCCTTACCATGTTCAGGGGTCGAAAAATGCAGCCATCACTCATTAGCCCAAAGTCCAAGTCAGCTAGACAGTGTGAAAAAATACCTGGCACTCAAAGCTCACATTTAGCCTCAAAGCCGTGCCCTGCCACTCAAAAGGAACAAAACAATCCTGCACTGTTTGTGACCTCCCTTTAGCTGTAACATAGTGTCAATCACATTGGGCTTTAATCCTTTCCAAATTATAACATGTATCTCTTGTGCTTTGTTCCCCTCCTGACTTTTTTTCTTCTTTTATTCCTGGCAAAAGAGGACACTATCTCATATTATAGTCAGTATTTTGTCCAAAATTTGCAGTGCTTGTGACATTTTCTTAATTTTTCTTGCTTTCTTGACACTGTTGCCCTACCAGTTTTTAGTCTCGGATTTATTTTCTGGGCTTTTCTCTCCAAAATAATTCTTTCTATTGATGCTGCAATTTCTATTTCTAATGTATCACTGTGGTTCTCACTTTCTACCTACCAAGCAGGTGGTTAGACAGAAGGGGAGAATGTCTGTCATGACCAAGGCTTGTGATGGTCCCAAGATCTTGCACTGTGAATTAAAGTTCCAAGTCCCCAGATTCTGTGTAACTGTGGTATCTAAGATGTAGTGGTCTCATTCTTCCTGCCTCTATCTTTTCCCTGAGAGAGTTGAATTTGAAATTTTTTGAGTTATTCCTTCTTCCATCTTGTCCTTTGAGAAGATGAGCTTCTACTCCTTCCTTTAGTTTTATGGTTACTACAAAAATAGTTTCTTTTTCACAGGTTTCTATTTTGAGTCCTCTTCTCCAGCAGCTTGTTGCAGTTATCATTCATAGTTTCTAAGCTAGGGAAGGAGAAATCACTGAGCAGAGAAGAGTAACTAAAGTGGGAAAATCATGAATTCAGGAGGGTGTTGCTTCAATAGCTTACAGGCAGCTCATATTTGAATTGTTAATGTGGTATGTATTTGGATGAGCATTTGCTCTAGGTTTTAAACAGAAAAATAGTAAAAAATTATGTGAATTTGATAACTTGCTGAAGAAGCTTCTGGCTCTTTTTTCAGCCAAGTTGGTTTTCAAAACCTGGCAACATATGCTCACACTCGCAGTTTCAGCTACATCTGTACATCTAATGAATTTTGTCTGCCTGAGGAGGAAATTCACTGTATGCTGGTTAAATATGAGCAAATGTAGTACTGTCTCTCCTGTGCTGGTTGTCAGTCCTACCTCTCTCTTTGGCACAAGCTACTTATGCATAAGATACAGAAGAGTAAGCATTACAGTAAGAATATGTTGTACAAGCGCAAAAGACCACACCTTGTTCTTCAAAACATTTCAAGTTTCTGAGGAATTTTTTGTAAACCACTGTTTTTAAAAATCTAGAATCCACAGCCACCATGTGAGGCCACATAGGCTTCTTCAGCTTTTTTCTTATCTGAGGTTGTTGACCTCAGGAGAGGAGGAGAAGGTTACAGGGTCAAAGTCTTTTCCTCCTTGGAGCTTGCTGCTTGCTGGGAGAGGGTTGGCTGGAAAATAGATGTTTTAGAAAAAGGGTTGAGGGTCATGATTTTAATTCTGTTAGGGAACAGCTGGTTTGAGTTTCTTTCCACTTCTATCTTCCCTCCCTTCCTCACAAATCCATGGAGAGAGAAAAATTTGTTCAGAGGAAAGCAACACAAAAATAAAGGATTGCAGCATTTTCATCTTTAAAATAGATCATATTTGTTATAAGACTTCACATTAGGAGAGAGAAGAGGAAATTATTAAAATAATTTAAATCAATTATTGTTACAAGCATTGAATTGATATTGATCTAGAGTGTCAGATGTTTATTTGTTTTCCTGCCAACAGTTAAAATGTTAATAGTTATGTTTTAATGGATTTTTTTGTGGATAAACAATATGCATTGCAGTTTTTAATTTAGTGATGGACAAAGCTAATTTTTAATGTATTGCATTAGTTTGCAGACAAGCTGCTGAAGAAAGGTGGTTTGATTTGGGTATTTCTGTTCAGATTTTCTTCATCTTTGCATGCTGCTTTCATGCACTAAGACCAAAGAGAGAGAAGGAAACTCACAACTCTCAAATGAATGGCAAACTAGGAACAGATTTTTCATCTGCACTCCTCTGAAACACTGGCCTCAGGCTGTGTTGGTGTGTGGCTCAACAGCAATCAGAGGTCATAATTTCATTGGCGGTTAGCATCAGGTTTAATTTTTCTAATATGTTACATTTACCAAAATGTCTGGTTTCAGTTACACTTATGCACTGACTGAATCAGCTTTGAGCAGCATGATGTTTTAAGGTACCTGAAAGGCTACAAGAACGTTTATGGAACACATATGCTAATTGTTTTTAACCACTTTCCTCTCTAAACACAAAAATGTGTTTTTGGAAAGCCATTTAACAGTAGTAGCTAATGATGGTGTGCATTTATTCTAAGAAACGAGCACAAGGAACAGGTAAAATAATTGTTTTAACAAGACTGCCATCTACTGATTTCCGCAATTAAAAATATCCCTGATTACTAGATTGTTCGTAGATTTTTTTTTAATAGCTTTTTTTCAAGATTTGCAAAATCAAGAAAATTGTAACATCTTTCTGTCACCTTAGGAATGCGACCAGGTTCACATTGACGACGTGTCTTCGGACGACAACGGCCAAGATTTAAGGTACAAGAGAACTCATTAAGATAAAAAGTTGCATTGCAAATTCCGTCCTGGGCAAGTGACGGGCTGCTGGAATGCTCACAGTAGCCTGCTCTCCTTTAACTGTCTTCTTTGCAACCCGGCCAAGAGAGTAGCTGGTGGTTGAATGTAGCCCGTTGCCTTCTATTGATCTGTGGGGTTTTCTGTCTCTGGCTAGCACATACAACTTCGGAACGGACGGCTTTCCCGCGGCTGCCACCAGCGCCAATCTGTGCCTGGCCACCGGCGTGCGCGGAGGAGTGGACTGGATGCGGAAACTGGCCTTCCGCTACAGACGAGTAAAAGAAATATACAACACCTACAAAAATAATGTTGGAGGCAAGTGACTCGGGAGTATCTAACAAACACGGATTAGAGGTCGTAAAGGGGCAGAACTGGTTTCTACTCCTTTTTAGGAGCGTTTAGTGAGCTGTTTAGTTTGCAGCGTGCAGAAAGTTGTCTGAGCTAGTGAAAGCGAAGGGAAATGACAGAGCACTACTTAATACCAGTGCAGACATGCCCGTGTCTACTCCACAGGTCTACTTGGTCCAGCAAAAAGAGAGGCTTGGTTACAACTAAGAGCAGAAATTGAAGCTTTGACAGATTCTTGGTTAACACTTGCACTGAAAGCACTGACCCTCATTCATTCGAGGTGAGTATTAAGAGTATGAAGGAAGCTGTAGGGTGTCTGACAATGATCTGGAAGAGGCTGTCTGGTGTGGTGGGCAAAATGCTGAAGCTGGAGGACCTTATCCTCATTTCTTATTCTAATCTGACCATGCTGCACCTTGCTCCTTGGTACGGTGGTAAAATAAAAAGATGTTCTTTTTAAGTGGCAATAATAATTCTGAGGGGTCCTGATGGGAGGGGTAAGATTTTCCTTCGATTGTTTTGTTTTGTTTTTTTTCTGTTTTGTTAAAAAAAGGATATTTGCATTTTCTATTCCATAGGACAAACTGTGTGAACATTCTCGTAACAACTACTCAGCTAATTCCAGCTCTGGCAAAAGTCTTGTTGTATGGACTAGGGGTTGTATTTCCCATAGAGAATATTTACAGTGCAACTAAAATAGGTGAGCTATTTTCATCATGTTGTGATACATTTAAAGCTGTATTTCTAAAAAGAAAAGGTGTTGTAGTCTATATTTAATTCTAACTTGCTTTCACTATAGCAAATACAGTGATTAGTAACACCTGACCCTCATGAAACATTGCTAAAGGATCCTAAAAGTGCTTTTCGAATGTGTGATGATCCAGCACAGGAAGCTTTGTATAGCTCTATTGACTGGTACAGTCTCTGTTAGGAAGAAATGTAGTTGCTTTTTTTTTCACCATTTCTCAAAACTGTGGGGCTGTGTAGCAGTTGAGAAGGGTTTTTAATAGGCCATAAGTACAGAACGCTGAAGTCTCCCTGGAGCAGCAGTAGGAGAAATTCTGTGAAGGTAAGCCCTGACTTCATTTGTTTTCATGGGCTCTGGATAAAATTTTGGTAAACAATTTACCGAAGCAAGAATGTTTTGCTGCAGAATGTAATTATTTAAGTTTCTTCATAGTGACTGCAATAAGCTTCAGCCAGGCAAATGTTTATTTCTGTTTTCTGGTTCAGTATAAAAGATGTTATTCTGAGTATGTAGAAGTACCCCAGACCAGATGGCAATGGTGTTTGTAGTTTTTAATGTGATTATGACATATCTGTTCTGTCTCAGATTCCCTCATAATTGTGGGCTACATGAACACATTTTTCATGTGTTCTTAAGTATCTATAATACAGCAAGCTCAAATGGTCAAGAAATAATTGTGGGATATTTTTGAGTTTTTTTTAAACAAGACAAAACAAAAATTGGTTCAGAGTTTTACAGAGAAATTTGAAAGCATTCCCATACAATATCTAAAATGTTTCCTGAATATTAAAGTTACAGTGCCCTCTGTCAAAACTCTATAGTAAATTATAACTTTGAAATATAATACTTTAAATACGCATTTTAATTAAAACATATTTTAATAAATCTTCACTTGTGACTTCACGTACATGGCATAGAAGGGTGTTTTTGGAAAAATGTGTTCTGCCACTGACGGTCACAGGAAACCATGAGATTTTTGTAACATGACATGATTCATAATATTCAAACACAGTTTCAGCTTAGTGTTGGAGGTTTCTTATGCCTGGTGCTGCTGTTAAATGATATCATTAAGTAGTTTGGCTTCTGTAATGGCTAGAAAACTTCATTTCATTTCCAGCCTACTTTTTCTTAGGCTTTTATTGTTCTTTAGCTGAAATAACTATTTTAAAAAACAGAATTTTTCCCATCCATTGCTGTAGACACACAGGTTAGCATGTCCCATGGCCAGACCAAAGTGACCTTTCAGAATGGGGGGGGACATTTGAGAAGACTTAAAGAGTTTGCTTTCTTTCTGTCTTCTCAGTACCGCACCTGAAGCTTCCCAGTATAGGTACAAATTGAAAGAGAGGAAATTTACGTTAGCTATTAGGAAGAAATTCTTTACTGTAAGGGTGGCAAGACACTGAAACAGGTTGCCCAGGGAGGCTGTGGATGCCTCAGCCCTGGCAGTGTTCAAGGCCAGGTTGGGTAAGGCCTTGGATAACCTGTTGTAGTGGGATTGTCCCTGCACATGCCAGGGCAAGTTGGGACTACATGATTTTTAAGGTCCCTTCCAACCCTTAACATTTCTGTGATTCTGTGGTACTTGTGCATAGGGCTGGAGCACTGAGATCATTTCCCTAGGTGTGTGCAGGGAAGGAATGACCCATATGAATGGATCCCAGTGCAGGATCCAATACATGGCCCATGTATTGGATTACAGGCATTTAAATCTAAGTCTTTTGGGTGACCTTCTAAGTCAGGGTACTACTTTTTTAGGAGCTGTGATTAATCATATCACAGGTTTTGGAGAAAAAGCTAGAATTTCAACTTAGCTTCAATCAGTTTACTCAAATCAGGCTACTGGTCATAAACAAATGGTAGATAATTCTCCTGGTGGTGAAAATCCCCACAGAACCTGTGTCATATTAGGGGATGAGACAAGAAAGGTCATATTGTGGACCTCTAGTGTGCTGTCTATGCTGCAATCAGCCTTGATACACCATCCTGAGGGACAGACTCTTCTCATCTTGTGGCTCTACTTAAGAATTCCAAGGGTTGGGGAGATCCAGGCTAAAAACTTATTTATTTTATGACATCCCATCACCACCTACCGTGAATAGCCTGATCTTTTTCTTTCAGGAAAGGAAAGTTGTTTCGAGCGGATAATTCAAAGATTTGGAAGAAAAGTAGTGTATGTGGTTATAGGGGATGGTGTCGAAGAAGAACAAGGCGCAAAAAAGGTAATGACCTTCTTTTGGTGAGGGTTGGTTTCAAGAGTCCGGAAAATTGTCTTTTCTTCAACATGGGACAGCATGCATTGACATTTAGGTTGGATATCTTTGCCTTATAAAATCTCTGTTGACCATATCTAGTAGAAAGTCGAGTAAGACTACAGGTAATGATTTGCCCTGCTGTTCTCCAAAAGACACATTAAACTATGTATGTTTGATGTATTTCAAAAAGGGGCCAGAAAATGGGCCCTGGCTTTTGTGCCAAGAGCTAATAGTTCTGTTTTCCTTGGCAACCCAAAATACCACATAGGATGTTATGAATGTAAGCAAAATATGGTGATTCTTAGTGATCAAAGGCAGTGTGCTGTTTGACTGTATGAAATACGTATATGTCACACCTTAAAAAGACATGTAGGACTGGAGTAGGTATACAGGAATTTCCGTTTTCTTGTGTGTCCATAATTTGGATTCTTCATTCAGACAGCAACCTGTGGCTTGGCATGCATTCATAATCTCAGATAACTGAGCAGAGGATACTGTTTGACTGTCTATTATATTTTGCTTTCCACTGAGGAGAAGGGAAAAATTCACTTTTTTTTTTTTTTAATGTGGATTAAGCTGTATAAAAAGCAATACTTCCCATTCACAAATAATAGGCTTTATTTCTAGTCTTGCTAGAGAAACTACCCAAGGTAGTCTGCAGGTACACAATCTTTGGTTGGAGGAATGAGGCATAACCTTGGCTATTTGAATAACAGGAGAAAGAGCAGGAAAATGGGCATTTTTGTTCCTGCTTCCTTTCACAGATAAATTGCTTTTACACAGCCGCTTTTTCACCACAAAACTCTCTGTGATACTTCTATCTCTTTCCACTGTGACTTTCTAAATTGGAGTAGTGAAACTAATTAGTCTATATGGCATTTTAACAACCATTGACTGGTTTTGCTTCATGAAATCTGGGTTTTGTGCCCCTGAAGCCTTGCGGGTAGGTTCCCGACTCGTCCCGGCACTTTGCAGAGTCTCAGTTTCATATATCCCTTTGGCGGACTGACGGGAACAGTTTGCTCCTTTCTCCTTCAGAAATGCCTTTCATCTTTGCGGAGAAATGTTTTCCCCCTGCAAATGATTACATTTTAAAAGCTGTATTTAAGATCGGGGTGGGGGGAAAAAATTCCTTCTCTTTGTTCCTTTTCTGTTGCTCGGTGAAATAGTGTTGTATATGATAATGGCAGGAGTAGTCCTTTTGGTAACATTATCTATTCCAATGCTTTTTTCAACAGGAAACATGATTCAGAAAAGCATAGGAGAAAGCCTTTCCAGTTGCTAAGAGAAGAAGCAGTATAGAAAGTTCCTTTGTACAATTACTTGTGTGTATTCTTTCCTGGTGGAAGGAATTTTCAGGTTGAAAGCATGTTAGATGCTCTGGATTAAATTATCTGCTGCAGCTATGCCAGAGAAGTCAATAAGTAGACCAGCAGCCCTGCCTTTCTGCATAAACTATCAATCTGATTTAGGAAAATGCTTCTGTGATTCTTGTCCTGCTTCTTACTCCACCAAATAAGAAATCACCATTTCATACTGTGAATGCAGGATTTGCCTTTTTAGTTTTTTCCTTCACATCCTGCAAGAGCAGAAACGTTCTCTGGAGAGCACACAAACAAAACAGAAGCTTTACCTCCACAAAACTACCCAAAGCATATCAATACAGAGTGGCATAACTGTCCTGTGATGTACCCCAGTGTCATGCTGGTCCCCTGGATCTTGGTAGCTGGTTCTTTCTCTCCTTGCTTCCTGTCAGCATGTCAGGTTTTGTGGTATTCTCCAGAGAAGGGACAGGTCTTCTGTTACCCCTTTGCACAGCAGTTTTCTGTAGGGCTTTGGCATGTGGTGAAGCCATTAGAATATCTGTGTTTCTTTACACTATTTAGAGCATAAACAGTACAACCTTCTTTAGATAACACTTCATTGTTTACATGTAAACTGTAATGAGTCTTCTCAAGTGAGCATATAAATTCAAGCCTATTTAATTAGAGATATTTTTTTATTCTCTGTTCATTCAGTGGGTAAAAAAAAAGTTGAACTTCCAGCTTAGGAGGTAAGAAAGTTAAGGTTTATTATTAAAAATAATTTACCAATCATTTATAAATTACTTTGTCGTAAAACCAGATTTCCATGTATGTCCTTCATTCATGGAAAATATTGCATCAATACAGCAGTAGGAAAATAAAAGACACATTTAAAATCTTACTACTGTCATTAGTATAAAAATTTAATAATAGAAACTTTTTAACGCCACTTAAAAGATCATTGCTTTATTGAGAAACATTTTTAGGATAAACATAACATAAACATAAACAGTTTGTTCATAAAATGCCTCTTTTTGTTAATGTAAGTAATACACTGAGGAAACTGCACACTATTACATTTCTGGTAGCATTAGTCGAACTATGATATTGACACCTTTGTTTAGCTGTCACTTTCAGCAAAATATTTGATGAGACAACTAAAACTCTCAGGATGTTTGCACTGTGGATTGAGGAATAATCGCACCCTTCTGGATCAGTGCAGCAGCCAGCGAGCTTGGCTGTTACACCAGGGTTCACACAAAGGTTGCTACCTTCCTATCAGCTTCCCCAGGAAAAGAGGAAGAGGAGGGCAGGGAGAAACCACTGTGAAAGTCCAAAGGGTGCTCCGGAGCTGCTGGCACCAGTGCCGGGGCCGTGTGGGTCAGAGCCACCACCCGAGTGCCACTGTGGTGACACAGCTTTCTCAGTATAAGGCTCTGGGGGTTTCTGCCAGAGGCTCCATTGTCTCAGCATTTTGCTTTGCTTTGTTTTGTTTTTGTGTTTTGGTTTTGGAGGTTGTTTTTTGTTTTGTTGTGTTGTGTTTTGTTTTGTTCTGTTTTGTTTTTTGTTTTTTGTTTTGTTTTGTGCTCATCTTTTGCCTTTGGAGACACATTCAGGAAATACTAATAAGACAGAAAAACCCCAGCTCCTGAGGTTTTTTTTGCTTAGGAGAATTCTCCAAAGGATTTCTAATTTGTGAGAAGAGACAAAGGCTCCTCTGCACTGAGGAGCTGGATTTTACATCAGGTGATTCAGGAGAGCCTAGGCAAATGGGCTTCTCCTTTGTCTCCAAAATGGTCATGCTGCCTTGGAGGAAAAATCATAAATCTTTGTGGAGCAATAAATAGAATATAAATGGGTATCCAATATGCCACTGCTTTTAAGCTCACAGTCACACTGTGCTGGTCAGGTTTGGGGTAGGAAGTAAAGACGGCCGCTTAGCAAATCTGGCAGGAATACAACAAAAATACCGTGAAAGATGACAAAAACTGATGAGTTTTCTATTCAAATCCATCACAAATCTCAGGAGTAAGTCTTTTGTATAAATATGTGTTCATTTAAGGGAAGAGGGTAGAGGGTAGTCTGCGTTTTTTGGTGTTGCTATCAAAAAATGGATTTGTTTTGCATGTGTATTAATAGCAACACTATTTTGTGGAGTAAAATAGCTGAAGTTTTGTACATTTAGTAGGTACGTGCTGAAAATAAAATTACTTCTATTTCAGAAATAAAATAGCTTAATAGTTTATTTAATAATACTCTAATTATTAGGCTTACTAAATTTGTGGTTTCATTTGTTATGCTTTTTACATCAAAACCCAAAATTTTGCCACTGTATTTAATTTCAAAATGTCATCAAAATCAAATAATTTAAAAGTTCATAGATTTTTTTTTACTAAGTATCATCTACCAAACAATTCATGATTTTTAAAAGACAAAAGCTTCATATTTACTTGGAAGATGTTGAAATAGTAGATTTAGAGTTCCATTAGATACTAATGCATCCAGTTTCACCACCTATTTATTAGTGGTTAGCATTTGTCATCCATTCTCCCGCAGCGGCAAATGCAAGATTAGCATTTCTTGCATGTCTCAGAATAGAAGTGTTCTGCGTGACATGGGTGTGCTAAGGGTTGGCAGGGATGGCTTTTTAAAGGCAATATTTAGTACATATATATACAAAGGATCTCTTGCTCTCTCAAACGATCTCAAGTTATTTGGTAAGAGAAAATGTACTTTCATCTCATGGATGTGTTGCCACTTTTGTCATGGCTGAATAATTGTGAATCAACAGTGCATGTTAATACAGGAATAATATATAAGGTTCTGTATGATAATTTTGTTACTTTAAAGATTCTAGTTTCATACAATCATTTATTATCTTAGATGGGGTGAAAATTAGTGTACATGCCTCGTGAAAACACATGCGTGTGTATGAACACGTGTGAGTATCTATATATACACACAAACATACAGATATATATAGATCTGTATCAGGTTTGCTTCCCCTCTTCACAGCTCTGAGGGCTGTACTGTAGGGTCAGACTGACAGAAATCTGAATTGGCCACGTTCAGCCATGCCCAGGCCATCAGTGCAGATTCCAGCCCCATGCAGCCACCACGTTCCCGGCATGCTTTATTTCTTGGGAGTGTGCAACTGGCCTTCAGACCTACATGAAGGAGAACTGAAAATAATTATAATCCTGAGATTTACAAAACCTCTTTTTTTTCATGAGAATCTCTGTCGTTCCACACTTCACTGCTGTAACTGCATGGAGTAAATACAAGTGTACTCCTTTCACAGACAGACATAAATAAAGCAGAGGACACTTAACTGAATTTGAGATAGAAATATATAGTCAAAATAATGACTGCTTACAGTTTTGGTTTAAAATCTGGCCATCAACAGCTGACCCATAAACAGGGTAATCCAAAACTCGATATTGCACATGGGCATCCAGCAAGAGGTGCTGTAATTTGATTTAGCAGAAGCTAAACCTTCTGTTAAATCAATCAGAGTCTTTAACTGCTCTATCTGCCTGGTGTGTGTATGCTCTGTGATGCTGAGGTTGTTACTAGGGAAGCAGTAAAAGCTGGAGCTGCATGGAGTGGGAGCTGGAAGCCAAGAATTTATTCCTATAGTTCTCCCTATTCATTGGTTTGCTGCCTGACCGTGGAGGGCATCCATGTCATTGACTCTTGGCTTCTGCAGGGACAGTTGGCAAAGGCAAGTGTCCTCCAAACTCTTTGCCATCCCACATCATAGGTGTGCCATTTACACCTCCCTGACGCAGCGGCTAAAGCAGACCTGCTGCCAAGCTAAGAGGAGGAGCAGGGAGCTATGGCTGGCTGTCAGGGAGAGCAGCTGTGTCCCACCAGGCTGGGGTTTGAGAGAGAAGAGGGAAGCTGCAACCTTGCAGGAAAAGGAGACAGCACTGCTGAGCAGCACTGACCTGTGCAGTCACCTGGCAAATACAGCACGGACCTGCTGCAAGCACAAACCTGTGACTCTTTTGCTTGATGCAGTACCCCAATCAGATATTTCAAATTCTGCCAGAAAGATCTTGCAGCCTAAGTTAGAGATAGGTGGCAGAAGCTTTTGCAAAGTCCAAAGAATGGCATGACTAGTAATTTTTATTTTGTATTGCTTTTGCTGGTTCATTTCCTGAACGTGATGCAGGAAGTTCATCTTTAGGAAATCTGTGAGTTGGAAAGCAGCAGTGTCTGGCCTGACAGAGCACAGAGGGTAGGCTGCCTGTATAATGTAACAGGGAAGACCCTGGGACGTGGAGTTGTAACTGAGTGAGCTAACTGCATCTGCTTTCTGTAGTGGGTGGAGCATAGAGACAATACAGTGGAAGTCAGACTGAAGATGTAGTAAAAAAAAAAAAAGTGTTGTAGTGTTTAACCTTTCCTTCTTAAGGAAAAGATCCATCTATAAAGGTGTTTTGGAAATGCCATAAGCATTATTTTTTTCAAAAAATACCTCTATTGTCTCTGAATTTTGTTTGTTTTGTTCTCTCCATTGTCAGCCATTGTTCACGAATTTATCTTCAAGCTGAGATTCAGTCAGCTGTTTCTCATGGCTTTCTAACACTCTAGAGCAAAGCAAAGCAGAACAGAAACTGTTACAGTGGTGTTTTCTTGGGGGTCATTTTGTTTTCTTCCTGAAGAAATTCCTTTGCTCTAGGAGCTAGGCATAATGTGAATGTGGGCACGTGTTGATGTGTCCATATTGCATCTTCATTCAGATCAGGAGTGTCATATCAAAGAGGATGTGATAGGCTGAGTGTTAAGGTATTTGCCTTCTGAGACAGGTATAAAAATTACAGTAAATGTGCAGCTGGAAACAGTGAGTTTAACACTGTTTTCAAATTTTTTCTCTAACTTAAAGTTTGAGAAGACCAGAATGAAAAAAGGAGAGCAGAATAAAAGTGACAGAGGAGATGGAGTTTTGCCACTGATTTTAGTGGAATTAGGAATATACTCAGGAGCTGCTGAAGTAGGATGATGAAAGCCTCTTTGGGAAGTCATAGATGAAATGCTTGGGGAACTTAGAAACTAACGTGATACTAAATTGCTTGTGGTTTGCCTCCTAAAGATGCCAGGACACAAACTGACCCAATGAAGAGGTGAACACAAGCATGTTAGCCTCCAGAATACTGTTGAATTGAAAATATTTTCCCATTGGATTTATAGAATAATTTCCTGACAAAAGCTAATGGTTGTCTTTTTTTTTTTTTTAATTTATGCAAAAGTTCTTGTTGACATTATAACCCCTAGTTTCAAGTATAAAGGTAGTTCTTAATCATATTTTTACCCTTTATGAATGAGGTAATCTGTGCATTTTCCTGGGATTTGTGTTTTTGGTTTATTCAGGTTCTTTGCAAAAGTATTTGTGCTCCAGACATATTTTATTACAACTAATAGGAAAAAAATATGTATTTATTTTAATGTCCCATATGGAAAAGATGTTTTAAGATCAGTGTTAGCAATGACCAATGTTATACAAGCCACTGGGATACAAATCTTTTCAAAGTGATGTGAGCAACACATGAGTTATTCTGAATCACCATTTCTCTGTTCTTAACTCATCTGCCAGGAGTAGTTTTTTACAAGGAGCAAACACATTTTGATAGTAAACAACACTTTCACTTTCTTTCTTTTCTTTCTATTCCCTACCTCAAACTACCCACATGCTTCATGTGTATATTGTTTGGTTTATTTTTTTCCAGAAGTAATATTTTCTTCTGCAATGTTCTGAAATCTGGTTTTCATATAAAGAGATTAGAAGCTCCTCCCTTCCTTATGATCTCCTGATGTGTTTGCTGTAGTTCCTATTGTAAATAGATTTGCTGTTATTGAGAATTTATGCTTAGGGGGTGGATCAGAGAAACCAGACATAAACATGAAGGACTCAAGGTTTTAAGAGCTCTTTTTCTCTCCCTCAAGTGTTCCCTTATCCCTGTGAAAGACAAAAGGTGCATCTAAATCCCAGAATGCTTGGGGTTATTTTTACATGTTGTCTGTGCTGTTCACAGCATGCGATGCCATTTTGGAGGATCTCGAGCCACTCTGACCTTATGGCCCTTCACCATGCCTTGGAACTGGAGTACTTGTAGCAGCTTAGCAGCACTTTCAAACCTCAGAGCCTCCTTCTGCCCGTGGATGAGATGCCTGTGTCTTGTGTCAGCATTGGACTACAGAACTTTGTGATTTCAACGTGTTGACGTACAGCTGCAATTGGTCTTAACCCTTGCCCTTTCAGTAAATGGAGGAGCATGTCTTTTTCTTCAGAACAGCTGTTGGCTCTGGTACTGCGAGTCCAACGAAAACAAGCCATGCGAGTGTTTGAACAACTCATCTTTACCGTATTTGCTACCAAAAAGAAATAGAGAAGGAAAAATAAAATGGGAAAAAAAAGAAAAAGAAAAGGAAATATGAGGTTCATACCTGTGAAGAAAAGAAAAAGGACCTGCAAATGCTTTGTAGTTTTTAGCCTCTTCAATGTGACACACACCATTTCTTCAACACAGCAAACTTGATTGCACAATGAAGACTGAGATTTTACAAAATACCAGTGGAGTAATTTTCTTATAAAGAAGGTTTACGTTTTGGTTTCTCATACCCAGGGTACTCTGTACATCTTTACTTATTTATGAACAGACTGTATTTTGACATCATATAACTGAGGATATGTATAATAGGATTAAAGGCTATTGTAAGCCTTTGCCTTATGGTACAGCAACTACTTTTGATTTTAGCACATTACAGAGTAGTTTAAAATATGTCTAATTTAAACTAATAGGTACATCACTGAGACAATCGTGTACAGGAAGAATTTTTTGTGTAAATTTGTAATAATGAATGATTCTTTTACATATTGTTAAGGTAAATGCTATTGAAAGATAGTAATGCCTTGTTGGTGAAGAATGAGGCCACGTGTGCACAAACTTGTGCAGTGCCTTATCATTGTGTTGGATATAAATATGTAGATAATGGATTTTTTTTAGATAAATTTGTCAAGACCAAAAGCATGGATGTCAAGTGTCAATAGGAATTGGGTTTTGTTCTCAGCTGTTTCTCTGCCATTTTTTTCTCTCACCCACTCTGATTAAGAAAAGATTGATTTTGTGTGTCCCCCCCAGTCAAAGCAAAATACAGATAAAACTCAAGTGAAGAGGAGGCCTTTATTGTCTTTTTGTTTCCTCTTTTAAAGTTAACATATTAACCCTTTTTAGAGTATTAAAAAAATTAATCAGGAGATTCATTCCATAAAGAAATAGAGAAAGAACACAAATATATTTTAAGATGTAACTTAAACTGGAACCTTGGTACTTAATAGCTTTTTTCTCATCCAAAAATGAAGGAAACTATCATCACTAATATTTTTAGAAATTAGAAATGAGAATATTTTGGAGAAATTAAACAAGAATGCTCATATACATTTAAGTTTTTTAATCCTCTTCCACCAGGAGTCAGATTTTCCTAAGATATAACATCCATTGCCGGCAATGGAAATGCTGAAATGGTTATCACCAAGGAGTTAAAATTTGCTTTTGTCTGTACTGACTTAAAGGACAAACCTAGACTGTGTCTGTCTGTGACTTGTGACTTTTCTGATCTTGAAGGCTGTGAGCTACTTGGTTAAATAAACTGTTAGTCTGACTTTTTGGCTTGAATTGTACCAATTCCCTTGGCCCAGTTAAATATGTTATTAAAAAGAAGTGTCACCTTTGTTGGTTAATTTTCTGGTTTTTCTTCTTTCATTTTTCTAAAAAACCACCAGCCTCAAAACAGCTACCTGCAACGCTACAGAGCACCAATGTAGCTACAAATCAACACCCTTCTCTATTGGAGGAATCACATTGCTGCTAGAATAAAATATTTGTGGATTGCTTTAGTACCAGCAGAGAGGTTTTTATCGTACCAAGACTTGCACGTGTGCTTTACTTTACCCAGCATGAGTGCTGCAATTCGTGCAGTACTCACGTACGTGCATAAAGCACGTTGTGGATAGTTTTTAGAACTGAGACTATAATTAGCCTTTTCTTTCCTCAAGCAAAGTAGACAGACAGTGATGGGGGGGATTGGTTGTCTTTTCTTTTTCTTTGGCTCTTTTCAATTTTTAGTCACTCGCGGACTGAAAAAAATAACAAAGTTTATCTGGGCCTTATTGTACAAAAAGTGTGTTGTGTCCACAATTGTGTACAGAATTTTTCTTCATTAATTTTGTTTTAAATTAATAAAATTGATTTGTGAACATATTAAACAATTGTCTTGTATGCAAGTCTGTGATATTTCTGACCTCTGGGTTGGGAATGAGGAAACATCTCTCATCTCTTTGCTGTCCCAAGAGGTTGTTCACCTTCTGGTGCCCAGCTGAGATGTTAAGTAGCTTAAAGAATACTTGCATCTAGTTTACAGAAGGCTCAGTTAGATGATCAGCAGTTGTTTTGCTTATCAGCAGCAGCTAGAGATGGTCAGTGCAGAATAAGGCCTTGGTATGTGGAAATGTGTCTCTAAGTGACTCACAGCAAATGCCTGAACTTCATGGTGCCTCTGTCATCCAAAGCAATCCATGTGCTGAATGGATGAGTCTGCCATTCAGACATCTCACTCAGGGCTACAAGTCCCATCCTCTGAGGTTTTACAGGCCTGAGCATCTGGGAATTCAGGACTGGCATTTAACTTTTCCAAGCACAGAGCAGGGCTGCCCTTTAAATTGGGAAGAGTGGCAGTGACCACCATTTTATAGCAGGCACTTTGTTGTACACACATGGTCTGGTGAAGATCCCTCTTTGCTTCTCTGCCCATCAGTGAGAGCCTTGGCTGCCCCCTGGTTATTCCTTAGACTCACTTTCTGGTCTAGTGAGACCTAACAAATGGAAGCACAACCAAGACCAGTCAAGGACCTGTTTCTACATACTTGGCACCACCATGGAAGTTGCATGCTCAGAGCTGAATTTTATGTTTTCAACACAGCACCAGTGATCCTGGAAATTAGTCCAATGAAGTAAGCACTTAAATGTGTCCTGAAGTCAGTGTCTTTCTTCCTGAGCAACTAAATACTCAGAAAAATAATTATTGTTTAAGGAGCATCATATGAAAACCCTTCTTAAATCAAAATCTTGTAAGAAAGCAAGGAGTCCTATGGAGTGAAGGAGATCATGTAGGCAGCTCATAAACTTTGGGTCCACTTTTTGAAACATGTCAGTACTGCTTGAAGTTTCCATTTCTCAGATGCTCACTGATAAAAATGTTCAGCTGTAATGGTTTTCATTCTAAGAATAACACACATGTAACTTTGAGGTAGTGCCAAGAAAGTGAAATTAAAAATAGTAATTAGTATTATTTGTGTCCCTCATGACTGGAATGCATGCTCAGTGAGTAGTACCTTTGTCTCAAAAATGCTTGCAATGCAAGCCAATAAAATATTGTAAGAAATTCTTTTTTGCCTTTTCCTTCAGTTTTCTGCTTCTCTCAGTGTTGAATTCTGCCCTGCAACATGAGTAGAGGATGGATATCAAGAGACACGTTTCTTTGTGACATATGCCAAGGGAGAGGCACAGGCCTGTCCCAATCTTCCTGTTCTTTGTCAATGGCAAAGCTGCACAGCTGCCACATTGCCATTCTCTGTATAGCCAGGGACTGGCTCTACCAAAACTGTCCAGCTCTCTTTGTGCAGGCAAAGGGCTAGAAGAAAATGGGAAAATCCAGCAGACAACAGTCATCTCCCAGGTTGGAAAAAAACATAGAGAAGAGGTGTGAGGGTTACAAGGCTGCAGCTGCAAGGAGGGTGTGCAGGTAACCAGAAAGCATCACTGAGGGGAGCACCCAGTACTCCTGGATGGACCCCCAGCAGCTGCTCAGGATTATGCCCAGGAATTTGATGGGACAAGGGACCAGTGAGAGGTCCCACAGTCTCTTGGCTACCCTATCCCACCAACTTCATGGTGTGGATGGCAGGTTGGCCACAGCATGGTGGACAACAGCACATAACTCAATATGGGCCTCAGGGGAGGATGGTGCAAATCAAGGGGAGTCTGGTTGCTGACCCTTTTCTGGCTCCTCCTGAAACTCTTGCCCTGCCCCCATTACCTTTGTACAGCTGGCATGCACCTTCATGTGCCATAAAGGACACAGCAAAGATGGAAATCTCTGGAGTACATGTCCTGAATTCCCTCCACAGCCTTTTAACTATGTGAACTTCTTTGTACTATCTATGTGCATATATACACACACATACATACACATACATGTACATATAGACATATATAGCTTGATACACAAATATAGATAGACATATTTGTTGCCAAGCTTTGTTATAACAGTAAAATTAAAATGGTGTATCACTGAACCTGTTGCCTAAGTGACTTTATGCAAATGGTTTGCAATAGAAAATGCCCCTTACTCTCGTTTCATAGCACAGCTATGAAAGATAAATAAAGTTCTTACATTTGACTACTCAAATCATCCACCTTTGTAACTGTCAGCATTCCAGTTTGTGTGAGTATAAATAAACTTTCACCCGTTCTGATACACCAGGGAAATTTTTTTTGTTGTTTTTTACTAATATTCTATATTGCCATTTCTGGCTTTTAGGTGGCTGTTTGTCCCTGCTAATGGTAATAGAATAGCAGCAGAATAAAAATAAAATATTTGGATTTATCTAAAGCTAAATGCAGATATGCCAGCTCTCGTGGAAGCCCCATGATGTTGCCAGCTAACGTGGGAGTCAGATGTAGGTACAAGTATGCTATTAGTGATCTGCCCTTCCCATCACTTCACCAGCACTGGCAGTTTCGGCTGGGAAGAGGTATTTGTGGCTTGGGTTTTGTTTCTCACCCTCACTTAGAAATGTTTTGCATGGATTGCTCTCTACTGCTGTGTGAAGGGCTGGCCTTTGACACTATGCTATTTCCATTCTTATGCATTGTTTTCTAAAGTGGGAGTTGAATCATTTGCAAAGGAAGACCCAGTCAGCTTCATTTTATTCATTGCCAAGTCATGTCAAATTTGACATGGAAGTGAAGTGACATCTAGATATCACATTAAGTTTAATAGCTGAGACTGCAGTGATAGACGGTATAGTGCAGAGAAGGCAAAAAGTAGTTAGAAATAAAAAGACAAAACATTAATTGATTTGAAAAATGTAGGATAATAGATCTGGGAGAAAAGAATGCAAAGCAATGAGTGAGGAAGAGTGCTGAGTTGTACAGAATGGAGAAAATTATGTTTAGGAAGTCAAATTAATTTCTTGGCTCTGCCACAGAATAACCCAGGAGTTGTTAGGACTCAGGCTCAGCAAAGCTAAGTGTCACTGTGACTGGCCACCTGCAGGACATCCAGGGCTTCAGCTGGTCATGCATGTGCTCCATGGAGAGAACTGGGAGCTGTTGAAACCAGCTACTGGCACCAGAACTATGCACAAAATCCTGCCCTTACCAGGAGCTAGGGCACCACATCTTGCCCCCTAGCTGATGGCTGGAATCCTTTCCTGTGCAGGACAGGAGGCTGCCCATGCTGAAGAACATGGCAGGAGTTGTCCATGTCCTGTGTGGCACCTGCTGTTCACCCTCTCTGCAGAAGCTTAGTGATTAGTGACCACTTGCACAGGTGACTTTAGGCCAAGTCTGTTTTCAGCCCTAGCCAGAGCTGTGTGGGAGGCTGCCTCCTGTTAATGCTCTCGGAAAGCTGGAGGAGTTCCGTGGGAGCAGAAGAAAAGAGAGGTGCAAATGTGCAGGCTCTCAGTGAAGCACACAAGGATGATGTTTGCAGAGCAAAAACACTTTGCCTCTCTCTAGCTGCTGAATGCAAAGTACAGAAAGTCCTGGGAACTGGCACATAAATCAGGGCTCCTGTCTCTGAGGCATGTGCTCACACCACCGAATCCAGTGATGCCCTTAGCTCTCCTCAGAAAAATCCACTGGGAGGACTGAATACCTGTTCTCCTTCCTCTTGTGGTTTCAGTCCAGCAGGTCACTAAGCCCCATGCAGCCACTCACACTCCCCTCACATTTGAATGGGGGACAGAACTGGAAGAATGAAAGTCAGGAAACTCATTGGTTGAGATGAAGACAGTTTTAATAGGTAAAGCCAAAGCTGCACGCACAAGCAAAGCAGAGTAAGGACTTAATTCACAGTTTCATGAACAGCCAGGTATTCAGCCATCCTTAGGAAAGCAGGGCTCCATCACACATAATGGTGACTTGAGAAAACACCATCACTCCAAATATCCCCCCTCTTTCTTCTTCATTCTGCATGCTGAGCATGGTGCCATATGGTGTGAAACATCCCTTTGGTCAGTTGGGGTCAGCTGTCCCAGCAGTGCCCCCTCCCAGCTCCTTGCGTTCCCCCAGCTGCTCACTGGGGGAGTGAGGCACAGAAAAGGCCTTGACTCTGTGCAAGCACTGCTTAGCAGTAACTAAAACATCCCTGAACTGCCAACACTGTTTTCAGCCTAAATCCAAAACACAGTCTTATACAAGCTACTGTGAAGAAAATTAACTCTATGCCAGCCAAAACCAGCAAAACACCTCTCCAGAGTAAACAAGTGCAGTTCTCAGTACCAAGACAAGCAACTGAATAGAAAAAAAACCATTACATTCTCTTTTACCTCAAGAAATGCTATAATTCCAGAAGGGATTATTAACTTTGCATTAAATTCGTGTTCCAGCTCCTAAATCTATCTGTGGAGTCATTATTTATATGTGACTCACTTAAAATTCAGTAGAGCATCTGTGTCATAGATATCAGAGGTCTACTTACATGCCATTTGGTATTTGTCACTAATCTGGGGTCACAGGGGTTCAGCCCAGTAATATTTCCACTACGCAGCAGGTAAATCCTCTCAAACTGCTCCCAATACCTTCTTATAAAATGAGAGTTTGAAATTCAATTTAAACCATACAGATTTATGCCTAGTAAGAGCCTTCCTGGAGCCCTTTTGTTTTAAGACAGAACGTTTTTAAAGGGGAGTTGGAACAAAAAAAAACAAGCCTAAACTATACACGTAGTTCTCTAGGAGAAAATGAAAGTTCAGCAAAATAAAATTAGGAAGGTTGCAATATCCCTTTTAAATAATAATTACAGGGGGTGAAAAGTCAGTTCTTGTGAATATTAGCATTCTTTTTGATATTTCTATATTTCAGCTGAAATCCACCATTCTGCAAGCTTTGTGTCCAGAATTTCTCAAATACTTGCTCTTATGCCACCTGATTCCTCTTTCCATTGCTTCAGTAGCTGTGTGAACCAGTAGATCTGAAGATTCTGCTGATTGTCTTTGGCCATTTCCCTGCAGAAGAACCAAACCAGGCGATGGGTGTGCCAAGAAGGTAACAGAGCCAAATGTTAGTACCTTTTGGGAGTAAAGGTTACTTTTGGCTGTTCGTGCTTAACACAGGCAACGGGTGTGTGTTAAATGACAGTTGAGAAATTCAGTTTCTGAACAATTTTTTTGTGATTTTCTTTCTTACAGATAAACAGAATTGGAATTCCTTGAAGTCAAAGACAACATTTACATCAAAACCTAAACAGAATCTGTCTATTAAAAATTCGAGACATTGGGTTGCCCGTTGGTTTCAATTAAAGTTATGGGCAACTCCGCAGATCTGTAACTGTAGTAGACCCTTAAAGCTTACTGGCCTTTTTTCTTAATATTTGCTCCTTTCTTCCACTAGGAATAGGAGCAAGACAAACCTGATGAGTGCTATGGCAGCCTGAAGCCAGGGCTTTGACTGGAGACTTTTATTTAGTTCTTGAATCATATTTTACTTGGAAATGTGGTTTGGTGTTTACCCTCCTTCCTGCTGAGAAGTCCAAGTCCTGATCTGGGACACTGGGTGATGAGAGAAGATACTGATCTCATGCTTCTCTTTTTTTCTTTTCTTATTTTTCTTAACATATTTTCTCCCACATTTGTCTGTGAAGAACTGATCTTTTATGACCTCGTTCTTGCCATTTTAACTTTGTCCTAATCCATGCAATGTCCTCCTCCATATTCCATGATACACCAATGTTTTAAACATTGACATCTGAGACAGAAGCTATTTGACACTTCCATAATAGTATGTAATGCATTTCCTTCACTTCTGAGATGGAGAATACTGCACCTGAAATGTGGAGAAAAAGTTACAGTTTGGATACTAATATTTTCCACAGCCTTCTAATTACTCTTTCATCTGTACCAAATATAGACTGATCTTCAAACCTTTTGTAGGTCTCTGGCAGGATTTTGAATGGTTATGTTGTCTCTGGTCAGGTTTCTAAAACCATTCTAGTAATTTTGAAAACATGCTGGCAAAAGGAGTCTGTTCCACAAGGCACTTGGTTTAGTTCTTAGACAGTGGCTTTCTGGTGAATATTTGTGGTATCGTTCTAAAGTGTGGAAGTACATGGGATTTCTAAACCCTCAGTTTCCTGGTGGGAATAATTCTGGACAGATGGTTTTACTATCCAGATGACAAACTAATTGCCAGCAATTTTGTAGAAATAAAAATCTTATTTGAAATTATGACCTAATTGTTATGTAAAAGAAGAATAGACCATTGTAAATGTTTCATTGTGTAACATAAATCTGAATATGAGCTAAGAATGCTGCCTTCAAAGCAGTCTGTTAATTACACTTCCTTAGACTTGTGAGTTGACATTCTGTTCATTCAGAAGCCTAAAGTATAGGGAGATTTTGGCTTTCATAAATGGAAAAAAAATAATTTAATCCACTCCTGAATGGAAATGGAAAGTAGACCCCCTTCAAACATACTTTGAATCAAAATGAGGGACAGCTGCACTCTGAGGATAAATCCCATTATTGCCACAGTTCAGTAGAGAGACTGAGATTTGGATTTTGGCCTTTAGGTTTAATAATCCACCTAAATAACTAAACAAAATAATTTTTAATCTGCAAGAGGGTAACTAAGAGAGAAAAGCTAAGTAAGATGCACTATTTTTGTGGCAGAACTGGCACATGAACATGCTGAAACATGTAACCGTGTTACATGTAATGTGTTCCGCAGACCTCTAACCTGTGTGGTTCATTCCCTGTCACTTGGATTTCACTTCTAGCATCAATTGTGGTCAGTATCAGTGTGGATATGAGGAGTTCCCAAATGCACCCAGGGCCACCATGTGTCCTGTCCACCCATCATCAGATACTCTGTTTTGATTCCAGGTTTAAGCAGAAATTAGTATTTTAGCCACCCATCACCTGCTTTTCTGTTATATCAGTCAGGTGACACCATGAATGGAGCACCAGAGCAGCAGCAGATGGTTCTGTGCCCTTCTTACTCCTTAACAGCCTCAACACCAGGTATGCAGGGCCTGGTCTGCCCCAGCTGGGCTCAAGCTATTCCATATACAGCCCTACTTCATATATCTGCAGAGTCCATTCCTCAGCTCCACTGACCGTGGTCTTTGGATATTATGTAACAGTAATTCCCTGTGTTCACAGTTGTTGTAGTAATGCTGCAAGAACATGAAATGGCAGAGCTGTGTCTCTTTGTCATGGCATATTATCACTTTTACACAGGTTGGATTCCTATTAATTAAACTTGAATCAAGTCACTGAGTCACATGTCAGGTCTTCATGTCTCATTCATTTCATATCTTCACTTGAAGGAGAATTTTCTGTTTTGTCTTCGTGTTCTGTGATTCCCTAAGGCAGCCTGGGTAAAATAAACAGAATATCATGTATTTACATCTATGGATAGAAGAAAGGCTTTGCTTCAAGTTCATTACAGTTCTTAACAACAGCATGCAAAATTTAAGCCTGTCTACAGATACAATGCCAGGAAGAAACAACTGCATTGATTTTGTAAATAAAATTAATCATCAATTCTCCAAAACATAAATTAACTGTGATGTTAGTGATATAGCCTATTAAAAAAATAGCCATAGCAGTCAGACTATAACCAACTCTGATATCCTCATATGTTCTTATAAACCTACAGTGGTTTGTAGTTTTCTTTGCTTCAAAGAGGAAGGCAAACTAATATAAGTGAAAGACGCTGCTATGATTTGAAGCTACATAGCCAAAAGTTGAGTCTGTGCAACCATTTCATTTTATTTATCCACCAGCACTGATGTTCAGTTCTGCCAGAACTCCCCAAATCTTCAGGTCTGTAGCACAGACAGTAAATCTAAAAGAGCCACATTTAAGTAACACTAATCAGGACAGCTGCAAAACACCAAAGAGCCAAAAAAACAAATAGGATAATGGTAAAAACCTCTGCCCACAAACCTAACTTGTGGTGTCTGCTACTTTGCCACAGCATTTAAGCTTGCCAGATGCTGTCTGCATCAGTCTGCAAGCATTCTACTATTCCTTCATTTAAGAGTAGTTGAGAATGCATGGTGTATAACAACCATTCGGGATCTTTGAAAGTAAAAGGCTAGGGCAGGATAGGCTAGGCTAAAAAGCAGGTTGTGTAACATAACTGATGGAAAAACATCAATCATGACCTGTCTCTCAGAAACTAAAAGACAGGCAGCAATCTGGGAGAAAGGATCAGCCAGGCTAGGTGTTGTTCTTTGGCTTAGAGAGCACGTTGCATGCCATGCCAGCATCTGTGGATCATTTCAGAGTGCACGTTAGCTGAAATATCTTGTCATAATTTGGCTGGGGCTTTACCAATCCCCTGGAAAGAAGAGCAAGCAGTGCTCCATGGCAGGAGCAGCCAAGCTTCTCCCATGGCAGCACAGCCATGTATGACCCTCCTCTGAACTGGGGATCTTCACTTACACCTCTACTGCTCTTGCAGGGACAGCTGAGCCCATGCAGCACCCGAGCTGAAGTACTGAACCCCGAGCAGAGCTGTACAGCACGTGCATCCCCTGGATGCTGCCTAGGAAAGTTAAGTATCAATATAGCCAGTAGGAAAAAGCCCTTATCCTTATCAACTGTCCTCCAATGCACCTCAAGGAAATACATTTTCCAGTTTGAGCTGGTATCTTGTGAGTCAACAGCAATATATTGGAAGGAGTGCAAGTACAGCTCCAGTACCCAGAACAGCCAGATTGTATCCTCTAATTTCCTCATGTCATGCTAGTTAAGTGACTTATTGACTGTATCTGATGAGTCTTACCTCTTAGTAAGGAAAACATCATACATAGACCAGTGTTGGGAAAATGGGAGGATTACAGATGTGAGATATTGTGTATTTCTCCAACATACAAAAAGGTCAAATGGCTTCAGTGATGTCCATATTTTATTGTATGTATATTTTCATTTTAGTTTGTAGTATTATTTCTATTCCAATTGTTTTATTTTCTTTACTCCCCACAGATCCCAGTGGGTCAAACAGACTTCTTGATGTTTTAGAGATAGTCCAACTTCTCCTTCTTCTGCTGAATTTCTGTGTCGCTTTAGTAGGTACCACTGTGGCCCAACTCTGGCTTTCCAAATGATGTGTAGGGTGCAATAAGAGGTAGGGAAAATGGTCATCCTTGGTGACCACACAACAAAAATATATTTCCAGGACATTTCCTGTTCTCCCCCCCCCTCTAAAATTCAAGGCTGGTGGCTCTGCAGGGAAGGAGGAGCCTCATCTCTTGTTGAATTTGGTAACATGGCTGGAGGAGAAAGCTTCTTACAAGCAAAGCTCCTAACTCCACTTCTGCTCCTGACCATGGCTCCCATGTTGGCTACTGTCAAGGTGTGTAACAGCAGCTTTTCACATTTGAACTGGAATTGAATTCTAGAGCTACTGTGCTAGCTGAATGGTAAAGGTGTTGTGAAAGGTTTGCTTTTGTCTGAAGGGAATGATCTGAGTGTGGGGGAGGGAGGAAGAAATAGTTTTACAGAAAAAGCTGTTTCAAATCCAGTATTATTAGACCAGTTTTGATGCCACTTTTCTCTCTCCCTTATTAAATGGAATTCTCAGCTCTTCATAAACCTCTTTTTCTTCCTCCTTTTTTTAAGTCTGATAGGCTACCCAGTAATTGAGATGTCTGGACAAGGATTGGGGGAGTTTATTTTGTTGTCCTCAGGGTCTGGTTTTTTTTAAAAACTGTGAGGATAAATGAAAGGAAGTCTTGACAATAAGAGCATTTGATTAAACATCTGTTTAAAAGAGTATGTGAACACTTTTCTGTGACATTTGTTCTAAAATATGGTATCTAGCAGATCGGCTACTTCTAAAGGTGTAAATGAGTCTTAGTGACGCATCTCAGCAAGAATTAGTGCTTGGCAGGTTCTCCTGAAAAATTTAAAAGTGTTTAATAGGAATTCATCCATTAAAGAAATGTGAACCTTTAAAGACCTGTCAGGCACTGACAGGGACTGCCATGAACTCCATGAACAAAAACATTATCCCTTGCACTGGCTGATCCTCATGTGTCCAAGGAGATTCCACCTTTGGCAGGTTGACTCCAGCTGGATGCCAGGTGCCCACCAAACTTGTCCTATCACCCCCCTCCACAACAGGAGAGAATAAATATTACAAAAGGTTCATGAGTTGAGATAAGGGCAGGGAAAGATCACTCACTGATTACCATCATGGCCAAAACAGACACAATTTGTGGATATTAATTGAATTTATTACCAATCAGAATCAGAGCAGGATACTGAGAAGAAAAACAAATCTCAAAAATCTTCCCCCTACGCCTCACTTCTTCCTGGGCTTTGCCTTCTCAAGATAGGGAACAGCGGTCACGGTCGGTTCATCACACGTTGTTTCTGCTGCTCTGCTCTCCTTCCCCTGCTCCAGAGTGGGGTCCCTCCCACAGGAGAGAGTTCCTCATGACCAACATGAACTTCTCCAACATGAGTACATCCCACAGGCAGCAGTTCTCCATGAATTGTTCCACTGGGTCCTTTCCCACAGGATGCAGTTCACAAAGAACAGTGTGGGTCCTCCACCGGGTCACAAGTCCTACCAGGAGATTTTCTCCAACATGAGTTCATCTCTCCAAAGGTTTGCAAATCACTGCCAGGAGCCTGCTCCAGTGTGGGCCTCCAACAGAGTCACAGCCTTCTTTTGAGCATCCAGCAGCTCTGGCGTGGGCTGCAGGTGAATATCCGATCCTCCGTGGATCTCCATGGGCTGCAGGGGCAGAGCTGCTTCACCATGGTATTCACCACAGGCTGCAGAGGAATCTCAGCTCTGCTGCCTGGAGCCCCTCCTGCCCCTCATTCTGCACTGACCTTGGTATCTGCAGAGCTGTTTCTCTCACATATTCTCACTCCTTTCTTCCCTGAGCACAATTACATCTGCACAATAACTTTTCTTTCTTCTTAAATATGTTACCACCATCTCTCATTGACTCAGCTCAGGCCAGCAACACATTCATCCTGGAACCTTCTGGAATTGGCTCTGCCAGAAACTGGGCGATCTTCTGGCAGCTTCTCACAGAAGGCACTCCCCTCTACCTGCCATGTAAACCCAATACACCAGCACAACAGCAGAATCTAAGGAAAAGATCTGGAAATCTTCTCTCTCTTGATTTTATTGTCAGTATATTTCTGGGGGCTCTACAACCTGTGTCTTTTAAGGAGGTTGGGATGACTATACCTGTGTCACTCAGGATGATGTCATTCCTGTCCTAATTTAGGATAATACAAAGAAGCTCACAGGTTATAAATTGCCAAGAAGAATATGCTCAGGCTGTGAGCCAAAAAGACTTTTTTGGGGTTTTTCTTTGCCTGTTGCAAGATAAATTGGGAGCAGAACCAGAATGTGAAAGAACCATTCTAGCTTTTCTGGAATATCTGGGTTTATCCAATTGCCTAATGACTATTCTGCCTGTGTAATTTCTAATCTTTTTGGTTTAAATCCTACTTTACTTTTGATTTTTTCAAATTCTATCAATATTGCTGTATATTTTTTGTTGCCCACATGTTGTGAGTACAAGTGCTTCCGCTCATAGTAGAACTTAATTCTACTGCTATCCATAGTTGTCAATTAGGGAAAACAAAACATCTCTTATGCCAGGTGGTATTTTGCATTCCCATCTCCACACCTGCTCCACATGCCCACAGTCACTGCCCTCACACCTGTACTAATGACACTCTTCTCCAGGCAAGCTCTCACCCATCCCAGGTGCTGCTTTTATACCTCCTTCCTTCTGTCAAAGCATTCCCAAGCAGAAAGGGAGACCCTCCCAATATATTGCTTGTAGCATACTAGGAATACATTTTCTGTTCTGGAAAATATCTAGTCAAGAAAAATAATTTCAGCTATTTACATTCATAATCAGGAATTGCTGATTTTTGGGAGGGAAGCACATAAATCAGGTGGAAGTTGCTAAAAATGTTTTATTCTTATCAGTATGGAGTAAGAAAATTTGTGTTCTGATATTGATAGAACATGGCCTTCCTGGGTTAAAATACACATTTACCTCTGCTACTGGTTTAGAAATGCTTTAGGAATACACAAAGGATTTTTAAAAATAAAAGCATGGTGCCTCAGGGAGTACCGCTAGTTTAAATAACACATGAGAGTATTTATGAGCCTTTTTTTATGAGGTGGTCAAAGCAAAGACCATCCAGCATGTAACATAAGACTGGATAAAGAAGAAAGATTTTTCAGAACCACATTGGAGAATTAAGCATGAATGGAATTTTATTTCAGTCTCTATTGCTTATTTAAATTAATGAGGTTTTCAGGTGCGGTCTAAATGATAATACAGATCAAGGTGAGTTTTGCCAGGGATTTGGACTCTAGTTTATTATTCAAAGAATGCTACTAATGTTGATGTAATCCTAAATAGACAACAGGTTTAGGGAAAGTAAATTTTTAAGAGTTTCAAACACTTTAAGAGGCACTGGAATTACATTTACTCATTCATTAGAAATGGAGATGAGTATTTCTGAATTGTCCCAAGTACCTCCACAGCAGATCTGCCAGTATCTATCCAGTGTGTCCAACCACAGAAAAGTGCAGAATAAAGATCATTATCTCTGACTTGGTTGGGCAGTACCAGCCCAGTAGTTCCTGCTACATTTTTGTAGAGTTTTTCCTACTGCAGTCCATCCCCATGTCAAGAGATCACTTCCGAGTCTAATTCCTAAGATTGCAAAATCCTGGCCCATTTCCTGGAGCTGCTAGAGGGGTTTTAAGTACTACAGCTCAAAACTGGTCTCACAATCTTTCCTTCCGCTTTGTACACATTCATTCACACTCTGGTTCCAAGTCTTTCTGGTCCTAACTTTCCTATCTCCACACAGGACTCACAGCTAGAAGATTGCTTTCAGACACTTGTAATCCCAGGTATTTTCTGTTTACCAGAACAGGGTACCTACTGACCAAATACACCAATCTCAGTAAGATGAGCTTTATTCTTTTTTGATTGTACCTCACAAACCAGGGAGAATCCACTAACTTCCCATTATTCACTGATTCTGTTAGGCTTCATGGCAACTGTTCAAATACTTAAAGGATTTGCAGAAGTACAGGATGATGAGGGAAATTTTTGAATAGATATTCTCATGTTTCTGCCTTAGCTATGCATGTATATATTTAGCTAATTAAGACACTGATTTGAAATCACTTTTGCAATTACTGTGTTAGTAAGTAGGGCAGAACTGAACAAAATTGATTACAATGGGGCTATCTTTAACTGCTAAAAGTAAAACATGGACATAAAATTTCAAGTTTTCCAGAACAAACTTTATCAGAAAGAAAAGGAGAGCTTCTAGCCTGCTATTTGTGTGACTTCATTGTGAATAAGTTTGGTGAACTGATCTGGTTGCAAAATCAGTTAAAAATATTTCTGACCATATTTTGCTTTGGGTCTTTTGGGGGTTTTTGTTGTTCTTTTTGCAACTGGGGAAATTTCCCTTGAACTGGTATCACTATTGTCCACTTTGTAACATCAAACCACAGCCTCCTACAGGAAATGTAAATAAATCCCAGTGGCATGGAACTTCAATAACCTGAAACCATTTTACACCTAAATGAGAGCATCTGTGGAAGGGATTAGCATGCTGTAATTTATGTGCAATACTTCCCACCTTGAGCTGGTTTGCCTTAACTTTCCCGTGTGTCCCTAGGCAGATAAGCAAAGACGGAAAGAGCCTGGGCTGCACTGCTTCAGTCACTTCATGGAACAATTCCATAGATCTGAGTGTCTGAAAGTGATGCTGCACAGAGACTCATTGATTTTGGTGTAGGAGCTTCAATGAATGGACTCAGATCATTCGTGGCCATGCTGCAGCTGAGTAGGTCTCTCAGTGGTTTATCTTTAGTGATGAGGACGGTACGTGTCCTGGTAACTGTTGTCGCTGAAAAGCATGTTGTTGGCTATGGTAATGGAGATTAAAAGCATCTTAAAATGAAACAGCTGGAGTCTCTCAGTTGTTATTCATTAACATTTCATTGTTCAATCTGTTTTATTGATTTTCATTGCGCATAAAATACACAAAATGTGCAGAAAATTTGATACCAAATGAAAGAGCAATAGAGAGAGAAAATCATGTGATGTGAGGAACAGTTACAGTGAAACAGGCAGACTGAAATGAGCTGGGCATGAATTCACTGAAGGAAGTGGACTAAGCTGCCACCCTTCCTTCAAAAAGGCTGGAAAAAGAACTGTGAAGTTCCTCTGTGGAAATGTGTAAAAGAAATGATAGCAGCCGCTCAAAACAGAACACAAGCCTGTGCCTCTACTCAAAGGGGTGTAAGATCATGCTCAAAAATGTTGATGTGTTTGGCCAAAACCAAAGTTGTCTCCCACTGCTTAATATTACCTGGGTTTAGGAACATAGGGCTTGCAGCCAGAGAGAACTGCATGCAAGTTATCTGACTCCATCATCAATTTCTCCTCTTAAAGAGAATAACCTTCAAGTCTCCAATTTTTTGGCATAGCTAATCAAGCTGAAAAGGGTAACAACATAATCTGCATGAACAGTACAAACTGTGCCTGGTGGTCAGGGAGCCAAACTGGAATTATCCAAATCCCAGGGAGGCCAATGGGATGACTCTGATTTCACCCAAAGTGTGCCTTGGGCCAAGCCCAGCAGTAGCCCATGTATCATCTAAGCCCATATTGCTTCCCTCGCAGGGTACCCATTGTCTTCACTTTAAGTGCTTACAAAACACTTTGCAGCACTCTGATAACAAAGATGTGACCCTGTCACTGTGCTGCTAGTTAAAGACAGAGAAGATGCTTTATGACAGTGAAGCACTTCTTCTTGCCAAGGACCACTCCTGCTTCACAAAGCAGGGGCTGTCTCCAGTGCTGCCTTTGTCCCTGACATCAGTCAGGGCCCTGAACATATGCAGTCAACATGTGCCCTGACAGGGATGGGAGCATCTAAGGCAAATCTCGTGAAGTTCCATAATGTGATTCCCAGGCCATTTTGTCTTCCCTTGGACTGCGTGCACAACAAAGCCGTAATGGGATTCTCAGTATGCCTGGGCTCACTGCCATATGAACAGCAGTTGCATCCTGGCACAGGAATAGTCTAGCCCTGGGCATTCCTTTCCTGTAGTCTGGGAGTATTTCAGGTCTGGCACCTGCCTGCAGTTGGTCCGGGAATAGGGTTTGACTGGGTGACCCCCGCTGAGCACTTGGTGTTCTTATTAAAGCGCCTGGCTTTTTCTGTAGCCGCGCAGTGAGTTTGCGATACAGACTATCAGCTTTGCCCTATGGGAGCCAAACACTGACCTTCTTCTCTTTCATTCTCCTAAAGCCTCTTTTCCTGTGATATTCATTTGCATTGCTGAGTAGTCCAAGCATATTTAGACTACTATCTGTCCCTCTAGACTACAACAAGCACTTATCTGGCACTATAAATGTAAAAATGATAATAACAGAGCTGTCTCTGAGTGTTCATTTGAGCACACCTCATAAACCCAAGGGAAAGGCTGAATGCAGTGACGCATTTCATTAAAAGACAACTGATGTTTTATTTAACTCAATAATTAAAAGTTTTACAAAAAACACCTCAGGGTAGGTTTTTAATAGCTTGGGTTCAACTTAATGCCCAAATCTACATTGCCCAAGTCAATATGATAATTGTCCAAGAGAATAATTTTAATATAAGTAATAAAGCTTCTTAGAGATTCAGATATGTTTCCTTCAAGACAATGAGAAGTGTTTCTATAGAGATTATGATGACTGTATCAATTAGTCCATCATTCTTCTGTGCACAAACTATAGAAGACTCCCAAATGATTTGAGTAGACAGTTTACTGCAGCAGGTCAGTGATGGTATGGAGCTTTTAAACAATGGTATTCAGCTGGTTTAGCTCCCATTCAGAGAATATTCTTGCCTGTTGGAAGGACAGTATATTGTTTAAAGTAGAATGCGTAAAGAGTTTTTGGGTTTTTTTAATTGCTTATTTTTTATGAACTGAAGACTTTTGGAGGGACACAGGAAAAGAAGTTAGCAGGACAATGTCTTGGGAGCAGTTAATTAGTGAGAACATTTTATGAAAGGGGGATTAAAATTCCCCTTTGTCTTGGTGAAATGGATTCTAGCTCCTGCATAGTCTATTCCCAGTCTGGTGCAGAAGCTTGACAGCTCTTCTCATGCACTAAGAGCTATAAAATATATTCTCATGCTGCCACTCTAACTTCTGGTATCAACTCTGCCCTTTTTATGTCCTCCCAATCTTAACTTTTTTTCCCTTCCGTGCTGCTGTCTTCTAGATGAAATAGTTTCCTAAGACTTTTGTGACAAATCATTTCTCCTTTCTGTCTTCCTAATGGAAGAACTAGTTTTTAAGTTTGGGCTCATTCCTCTTATACAAGGCACATTTACCTACCAAACCTTGTGGTACCAGAAGATGTTACTCACCCTGATAGATGTTTGCTATGCCAGCACAGTCTCAGCAGTAAGCATGGGGAGTTTTTCCTAATCTACTTCAGTGAAGGGTTCGTGGATTAACTCAAACCGTGTTGATGAGTTTTGAAGTTTATCTGGGCTCATTTACCCTGGGTGGCCTGCATAGTGTGGAGCTGAAGGCTCAGAGAAGGTCCAGTGAGCTGGCAATGGAGAAATGAAGACAGTTAAGTTAGTTCAAGTATTCTAGTTTGATCTGGCAGAATGTATCATTCCATGTCCCAACCTTTCCTTACTAGAAAACCATGATCCCTTAGTAGTTTGTGCCTTGCCTTGTACATACTTAAATACGGCTGAAAAAATATTTGAAAGACAGGGATTTCATGCAAGTGTATGGGCTTTACCTGGCAGCAGTAGTTTACACCATTATTGACCAGGTAAGAACTGGGGTCTCTGTATTTTAGGCATGTGTATAATGCTATACATATGTGAGTGACTACATGTGAGCGTTGCTGTGTAAAGTAGAACAATCATGATCTTAGTGAAGCATGAATGAGAATTGTTATAGAATTACCATAATAGTGTTTATAGTAGAAGGCATAAATGGTACCATGAGGCTGATTAAAGCTAAAGAGCTACTTCTGCTCGCTGATTACAATTAGCTTGTAACTGAGTTGCTTGCCAAAGAACGCCATTAAAATACAGTCAATTGATCTTACAGGCTGTATTTTTTGTGTGTTTTAAATGCACAGCTCAAGATTTTCACATGGAGAACTATACATATTCTGACCACAGATACAGTGAGTTGCGTGGAATAATCTACCTGCAGCAGCAGGAGTAGATGGGACTTTGTACATGCTGTTACCTCACACATTTGCAAGCTCTCATAAGCTTCTAAAAGTCCAAATCCCTCACCTATTTCTTTAGCTTGCGGGTAAGTCTCCATCAGTCTGCTTTAACATTTAGGTATGTCATAGGATTACATTTCAGGAATTTGAGGGGACGGAATCATTTCTGTTTCCCTAACGGCCACCAGTGGAATATGTGATCTGGGTGTTCAGTTTCCCAAAGTCCATACACTACTCATGGTAAGTTTTAAGAAGCTGTGCTTGTATTTGTTCAGTCATTATTTTCAGTGAAAGAACAGAATCTTTCACCTCACAAATCTCACTTTCTCCATTTCTTTCCTCCAAACAAAACCTTCTCCCACCGTTCTGGTTACAGTCTCTGATACTCTAGTTGATACATAGCCAGCTCTGTATTTTGCTGGTATCTGCTTTTGCTTTCATAACTCAGCAGGGTCTATTGCTTCCTCCAAGTCCCACCAAAATTTGACATAAATTTTCACACCCTTCCCTTTGTTTTAATACTTGATACCCACAATCATCTTCCCTGCTGATTCTCTTAAAGCACCATGAAAACTGATTTTGATCTCACTGTGAATCTGACCAAATAAGATTAGCATTTAACAAAAAACTCTTTTAGAAACAAAGCCCTGAAGACTAAATGTAATCATGCTCATTCTGAGAGCTGCAGTCATTTGTCCTTGGCTTGTTTTTCCCAGAAATGACTAGCACAGGCATATTTTTTCATAAGGGTACTTGGCTCTGCTCTCACTTGGCTGGTCTTAGGAGATGATTTCAGTTACAGTTTCATCTGCCAAGTCCCATATTCCCTTGTGACCTAGTTTGGATTTTAGTCTTCCAGCTAGACCACCTGCCTGGTGTTAATTAGTTATGGTTTCCTTTTCATATGCAAAACTGTTTTAACTTCATGAGCTGGCACAGATTTACCTGGGCTTCCCTCCTAGTCCTACTGTACAAGCAGTGCTGCCTGCCTAGACCTGTCATCTGCACTATAAAATCAGCCAGCCTCAATCAGATATGACAAATTGTTCAAGGGGAAGGGCTAGGAGAAGAGAAGCAGCAATTAAATTTCCTGCTTCCCACTTTGAGGCTCTTTTTGTCTCTGGACTTAAAAATCCTTGTCTGACTGAGTTGTGGTGTTTTTTTCTAAAGGTTGATGGTTTTAATATAAAGCGGGAGAGGTAAAATGTCTTCAATAGGTACTAGAAGTCCATGTGCCCACCTATTTATAGTCAAGATATACAACTCTGGCAGGGCTGCTTTTTCACACCCCGACTAATTACTGTGTGCTTGTTACTATATCAGGCTGGACTGATATCCTGTTACTATGATAGGTACTCCAAGTAACCTCTGTGCAACCTACCCGTCTGTTCCCGCTGCAACTGGTGCTATGGAAATTAATGCAAGCACACATCACAGAAGTTGCATGGCGCTGAGGCTGGCCACCAGCCTGGTCCTCATAGCAATACCACACTAGCCAACAGCATTCTGGGCTACCTCTGGTCTGAATAAATAGCCAGACTCTTCTTTGCTGCTTTTTTTTTGACAGAGGTATTCTATCTGCAATCCCTTCATAGCAACCTTGTGCCTGTGGTCCTGACCAACAGACTTCCCTGTAGGCAATACAGGGTTTTTTTATCCTGGATTTTATTTCTCCACTTCTGATGACTCAAGATTTACAGTTCACTTTTTGGAGGTTTGTCATTGTTGATATATGATGATAAAAGTGGTAAATAATGTTTATCTTTTCAAATCTTCTGTCAGCTTTCTCAGATGCCCTTCTAATCCATCCTAGCACAAGATGCCCTCTTCTTGGTCACAGCTGTATTGCTTAGTTACTGTAGTGAGTGCTTGGTTACCCTGATTCTGCTGGAGTTGTCACCACATCCAGAGCTTGATGTGAATAAATAAACAATAAAGCTCTGTTATTTTCTTGGGAATCCCTTTGTGTCATGGAAAAGTTTTGGTTAACACTTCGCAGCGTTATGAAGCAACAATGAAGACAACCAAGCCCTGCATTGAAAACAACATTGTCATTAGGGCAGTTTGGCACAAAGGCTGTCCAACACCAAATGATGCCATGTCAAATACTAATGCTGAATATGTGATCCATATGCCTGTGGTGGGCAAAACCACGCAAAGCCATCTCTGTGTATAGTCTGCCTACTTAAGTCTTGTTTCTGTCATTCAGTGTGTGCCCTCTCTGCAAGATTTCATGGGCCAGTAGCTTTTAAACACAGAGGTACAGTTAAGTTCTTCTAATATGAACACAGACCACAGAATTTCACTGACTACAGATCCATTATATCTGGCAGAAACAGCATCTATTTTCCAGAAAGATATAAAAGTCCTCACGTAAGGAGTTACGGTATGATTCTGGTTTGCCTATGTAAAAGTCAGGTACTTAATGCACAACAACTTCAAGTTACATTCAGAAGCCTTTCTTTTCAAGACCAGTCTTTGAGGTGCCTTTAGTGTTGTTTGTCTCCCAAATGAAACCTAAGCTAGGTTAGGTCAGAGATGCAGTTTTCAGATGGTAAAAAAAAGGGATACAAACTTTCTCTCTTTTCATCAGTGACAAATGTACCAACGTTTCTGCTTTAAGATGTGAATGGCAAATGCAAGTTTTGATTCAGACATGTCAGCTGTCATCTATATGGTTTTTGTCCCTAAGCTGTGCTATTTTAAAGATGCTAAGTTGGATGACAACACCGGTGCTGTCATCAGTCTTCTGAGACAAGTGACATGGGGCACCAGCTGGTGCCTTTTCCTGTTTCTACACCATGTAGGTTAGCTCAAGAGTAACTCTACAAGTGGTCAGAAACCAAATATTTCATTGTGGATAGAGAACGTGGCTGTACTAAAAAAAGGCCTAATGTTTGAAATTGGGCTGAACTGGTCTTTCTCCTCAGATACTTTTCACATTGTAACAAGAGACCATCCTGTAAAGATTCAGCTTCAGTGAGGCCAGATAGCTTCAAACTTACATACTTTAGGCTTCAACCCAGAGATGTGACCAGGATGGAGCTGACCTCAAGCATATATGAGTTACACTGCTGACTGTCAGAGAACTACTTACTTGGTTAAGTGTCTTTGTATATCAAAGGTTTTGTGGGTTCATTATCAGTTCCTTTGAAAAGAGGTACCTCATAGGTCCTTCAAATACCAAAGAGGTAGATGACCCTTAATACCACTCAAGTTGTATCTGAACTAATAAAATAAACAAGCTTGGAACCAGTTTCTGGCAATGAGCACAGCTGGTACTTGGGTTCACATTGTCACATTCTCGCCCTTCAAAGCAGGGTTCCTGCATTCAGGTTGCCACAGGCTTTCCATCCCTTTCTCACTCTCAGATCATGCCTGGATATTTAGTGTGAGCCAAAACCATCCCTGGGACCTTTAGAAAAAAAAAAATTTAGAAGTAAATGCAATTGAAGCACAGTGCTTAGGAACATTCCTTGCTACTTTTCAACTTAATAGAATAGTCACAGCCTCAGAGTTTGACCACTCCTCTAAGGTTACTTACACAAGCATGCACAGAGGCAGGAGAAAATTATGAGGCAGATAGTTAGGAAAACAATCACTTTGTGCTTTCTACAAAAGCCACATATACTTAACTGTGATAATCTGGTCAAAAGGAAATGGACTTTCACTAGGCTGTTGAAATGCTGAAAGATTTCAGACCATGAAGCTCCCTATATGCCAAATCCAAATCTTTATCCAAGAAATACTTAGAAGCTTTAGCTGTTTTGAAAATTGAATGTTAATATCTGTTATAAAATATTTTTTGTACATTTAAAAATAAATAAATCATGTTTTGTAAATGAATGGGAAAAGGACAAATAAATGACCGCAAGACAAAACATTCCTTCAGAAGCCTAATCCAGCTTGAAAGATTAAATGCAAAAGAAGGAGATTCCTAGCAGGTGTACACTTCTGTTAAATCAGTAGCATTACTGTCCTTATCACATAGCACTGACAAGCCATCCGTTTCCACTGGGTTAAGACTGTACAGTCATGAAGAAAGACCATTTGCACTGAAGAGCCCCTGTTTGAAAGAGATCACATACAACATCCTTATCCAAAGGTAGCAAACCACTGCAAAGAACTTACTAAATGATATACAGTAAGCCAAATTCCACTCTGTGAAGTGTGTACAACTTAATAACTTTGCAGAGTATCCTAGCAGAATATGGCCAGTTTCAGCATATGCTATAATTTTTGAATTTTCACAGAAATTGTGTGTCCCTGCTCCAAAACTATGGCAGTGCCTTCCCTTCTACATCAATACTCTCACTACACTTTCAGGCTGTGTAAATAATTTGCTGGCGTGCTAGATACAAATGCAGCCCTGCTACTGCTGGAACTGAGGCCATTGCCTGAAACTTCCCGCTCTCCTCAATTATGTGTACTTTGGTGAAAACTGATACATTCATCTCTGCATGCTTTAAGAGTACCAGTTCTTTTGAAAACTTTTCAGAAAGGACATCAGAGCTGATGTACCTTACAGTATATGACTCTATTGAGAATAAACGAGGGGGGAGCAAACTGAAAGAAGGGGAAGAAGAATAGCTGAGAGCCCCAGCAACAGCACAGAGCCGCAGGAAGTGGCTAATGAAACTGGATCCCACAGCAGCTGTGTGTCTAGCAGAGATTTCACTGGATTGTCAAGAGGATAACAGGAGGATGTACAGCCTGGCATGCACGTTACGGTTTGCAATTAAAAAACAGTTACAGGACTTTTTTTAAAAGGACCACTTCACAGAAAAAAAAATTGAATAAACAAGGTGTGTTTGAAAAAAGTGAGCATATACTTGAAATTAGCTCAGTCCTGTAGGGCATTTTCAAGAAAGATTTTGTTATATGGATTTTCCCCTTGCGGTATTCATGCTCACAGAGGACATGTTCAGCTGGTCCAGTTGAATTATTAGAAATGTAGTTACATTGTTTTACCAGCCAAAATCAAAGAAGCGATCTGTGAAATTCCAGAAGTGGTACAAAATGGAAACAACCTAAGTGGTTCTGAGATATGCTTCAGAATTGAACATGGGGAACGTTTAACTTACTTCTTAAATTCACCAGTTCTTGAGGAGTTACCAAACTATCACATGAACAGGACAGGCTTTGAAATGCTTTCCAGGTCTGTGGATTGAAAGGAAGGAATTTTTCACAAAGCAGGGTAAAATGAAACCTGTAGTGTGAGGAGGAACCATCCCACTTTCTAATTCATCATACATAAAAGCCAAGCGCCAGCCACAAATTGAGCTGGGGTTACTGTGGGTCTTTAATAAATGACAGCCTTTCTAGGCCAGAGCCTTTGTCAAAGACTGCCTGGAGTCTCATTTGAGAGGGACGGGGAGTAAGATCATGCACATTTCATTACTGCATAGGCAACTTGTGTGATACAGTCTTAGGTTTTGAGTAGCTAATTGATACTGCTGTGGACATAGCACTGCTTGAATGGAGCTCTGGGATGAGAATTTTTTAAAAAATTTCATAAAGGCAGGGGTTTTAGCATGAACTGAGGTTCCTGGTGTTATATCTACTTGTTATTTTCTCCGAGCTATCCATTTAAAAGCCAGTGTTGCCATGTCTATACCATATTTATTCCTTAAAATAATCCCTTAATTTCCCTGAATTTTAACTATTTGAGGTTTCCAAGGTAGTCTATTCTACACATCTGCAATACAGCAGCTTGACTCTGAGCACAGGATTAACGGCTACAATGGGAATGGCAAACATGTCAGGGAGCATGATGGGCAGAAAGCTTCCTGTCCTGCTGCAGGTTTGACATGAGTAAGAGCTGCTAAGACTCACATCAAGGAGGAAGGCACATCCTAGATGAATCTCTTGCAGTATTCATTAATGTTACTGAAATCTGGACAAGTTAATATCTTGAAAGCTTTCTTCAATCCCTGGAAGTTCCACACCAATCTGTATAGCCTGGTTGCCCTAATCTGTAGCTTTTTTCCATCATCTAGGGAGACAGAGTCAGATGAGCTGCTCTGGAAGCATTTAAGACAGAAGAAATTCCCTCTGGAGGTGCTTGTCTCTTTTCTAGACACCAACAGGAACTTAGCTCATGAGCCAGGACAAGCTTATATTTTTCAGCTAGGTAGAAGTATGTGAAATTACTCTGGTGTGTTTAAATCCTTCCAGTTCATTGTTGCAACAAGCTAAGGCAGTTTTGGTAGGCAAATTAGTCAACTGCTACTGATGCCAGCTGCTCGCTCCTACCCACCTCCCCAAGGCTATTGCCTCCTCAGTTCTGATTGTGTAAATAATTGTCCATGAACTCTGGGTTTGTGAATGAACCAGGGAGAAAAAATGGCAGAACAGAGCATTCTGGGTTGGAAACCAGCAAATATGAATTGGCAGCAGCTGGACTATGTCATCTGTCCATGACTGAAATATGTGGTCTTGAGCCTCAGCCCTTCATGGCAGAGTATTCTGCATTATTATGAAAGTTGTGTTATCTAAGGAAAGGGGGAAGACTGTTTCTCCCCTGTATGTGAGCACAGGAGAAGCAGAGACAGCCCATGGTGACTCCTCAGGCAGGCAGTGTGAAGAAACAACCCCGTGAAGGTTCTTCAATGGCAAATCTGAGAAATCAGCTGCTTTGCCAGTGTGACAACTCAGCACCACACAGTAATAAAAAGGGAGTTTTTAAACAATTTTAGCTCAGAGATCCTCTCAGTTAGTTATACTGTGACAGATTTCCAGAAGTACCTTCCTGTCATCTGCAGAGAAAATGCTCAGTGGTAGGTCATGAAAGAAAAGCAGTATGTGTGTATATTCAGTTCCAGCTGAACAGCTCTTATTTTTTCACTGGGTTTTTTTTATACACAAGATGCTACAAATAATATTCTGATGATATTATGTTGCTCCTGGTCCCCTGAATCCCTAGTGGGTTAAAAGCTGCAAGCTCTGTGTGCACTCACATCCCCTGGAAGAACTACAGTAATATGCAAATGGAACATGTCATCACTAATTCCTGGGAAAGACAGAGAAAATATACAAAAAGTTTAATGAACGGAAGAAGAAAGAGAAGTGGTAACTGACGTTTCTAGCTAGGGAATATGACAATCAGCAGCAGGGCTACCAGCCAAATCCTCTTATAGGCCCAAAAATGCTAAAAGCTTTAGCTGAGTGTAAACAAATGCCATGTTCGGTGAAAAGCAGTCTTGAGGGACAGATCTGTTAACCATCAGTGGGCATGTTTCATCTCACCGCTCCTTCCAGGCAGTTAAAGGGAGCTTTGTGTACCTGCCTACAGACAGGAGCTGCAGCTCTGTGACGCAGGAAACCATTGCCTTCCCCTCAGGCCTAAAAGGGAAGACTATAGCTACTGCCTACATATATAAAATATAATACAGACCATTTATAAACACAGAATTCTTCAAACGCCTTCCCTTAGGCTACCACTTTTAAATTTAAACACAAAGAGGACAAGGGAAATGTCAAATTCAGGTGAAAACTGAGGACAGATTTATTTTTTTAATTTAATGTATAAAGTGAACCCGTCTTGTTACATTAGCCTGCTATAGCATGAAGTATTGTTTGCTGCTTAAAAAAAATTAAATCATGCCTTAAAAACAAGTGCAAGGTGAAGCAGAAGCTCAGGAAAGCATTTAACTTTGGTTTCACCCCCAGCTCGGGGGCAGTCCCACTGCAGGCAACAGCCGTGCTCGTGTGCTTGATGTCCTGCCCATGCTTTGATGTACCTTTGTCTTGGGCCTCAATGACCTTCATCCAGGAGAGAAGCCAGACTTTCTCCCTTTTGAGTGACTGTGTTCTTCATGCCTGCACACACCAAAAGCCAAGTCATTCAGATCACCTGGAGTTCCCAAAATGTTTATTGAAATGTCACTTTTTTACAGTCAGTGAGCTGTTCAGCTAGAGAATCAAAACATCTCAAAGCAGACATTTAACTGCTTTGGTTGATTTTAACATTTTTTTTAGATTTGTTCTGAGTTATTTAACTCAAAGCAAATATTTACAGAAAAGGACAGCAAAGTCTGACAACACCCTTTTGGGGGGGAACATCAGGTTTTTGCTTTCTAGTGCTACCCTGGAGGAGGCCTAGCAAGGTATCAGTCTCTTCTCCCAAGTGGCAAGAAATAGGATGAGAGGAAATGGCCTCAAAGTGCACCAGGGGACATATAAATTGTATATTAGGAAAACTTTCTCACCTAAGGGGTTGATAAGTATTGGAACGGACTGCCAAGAGAAGTGGTTGAGTCACTGTCCCTGGAAGTATTTATTTAAAAAACATGCAGATGTGGGGACACAGTTTAGTGGTGGACTTGGCAGTGCTGGGTTAACAGTTGGAACCTATGGTATTGGAGGTCTTTTTCAAAGTAAACTATTCTGTTATTCTACTGTTCTATGACTTGTTGATCTCTAGACTGGTCCCTTCCAACTTCATCTGTGCTGTGTTCATTTAAAAGAAAATCTACAAGATAAAACAATGTTGAGAAATTATTACAAGGAATTGCTCAGACTGTGCTTGCTGTGCTAGGAGGTCTCCTTGCTGGAGCAGGAGATCCCTGGATTCAGCCCACCCTCACGGAGCACTATCACATCAGTGAGCATCTGCATGGCCACAGTGGCCGAGCAATGGGGGGTGCTGACCAGAGTCTGCTCAAGCATTCCTGCAAACCAGTTCCAGGGATAGCAGAATCCACTGAAAGCTGGTGACTTGCTCTATTTGCCTATCACAGTCATAAATCTGTGGTTAACCTACTGACAACCTACTGTTCAATACATTATAATAATTACAATTCGATGAACAAACTCTCAAAAAAAGTGTTTGCAGCAAGAAAAAGATGTGTTTAAAAAGTAACACAAATCATACAGTTAGGCCAAATCAATTTAAGTTTCTGGGACTGTGTGGCAATAGTTTGAGTGGAGCTCTCTCATAGCTGTGGGGTTTTTTTATCCAACAGTGTTTTGAGGATATCTGACCTGCAGACTAGGAGTGTTTACAGGTATTTGCCAACTTATTTTTTTCTTGATGATTTCTCAGTGTTAAAAATTTAGTCTTGCTAGTTCTTCTCTACAGTGGAAAATTTTCTTGCAATACCTAAAGGTAGCACACTAAGGACTACTGACACAATCTGAGTTCTGAAACACAATCCCTGCAGAGATTCACATAGCTTCAGGCTTTCATTTTCCAATCTGAAGAAATTATTCCATTGTTCTTAAGATCAGGCCCCCGGGGCTATAGTGATATATCTCTAGGTTGCCCACAAGGCCTAAGAAGTCACTCCCATGGATGAATTTAAATTAAACCATCCACTGATGGTCGGAGTCTCCCAGGTCTTTGACCTTGCTGCTGGCCTGAGCTGCGTAGTCGGCAGTGGCTGGGTGAGATTCCCAGGATGCATCCCCACCCTGACCACATGCTGCCTCTTGCCTTCCCACAGCATGACCTGTGTCTCCTACCCTTCCTGGGGCAGCAGATATCTTTTCAAACTGAGACAATGGCTCACCACAATTGTCTGCTAAGGAAGGCAGGAGCCTCCCTTGAAATGGAAAATGCAGAGCCGCATCCCTCCGCATTGTGAAATTAAGGCACTCAGGCAAAGATAAGAGAATAGAAACAACAGTTCTTTACTAGGAAAATTTAAAATACAAATGCTATAAGACAAGAAACCAGTGACAGAGTCAGAATACCACCTGACACCCTGTTGGTAAGGGTGTTGGTAACAGTCTGATGAAATGGTGGCTGCAGTCCTCCTGGATGTGGTTCTGTTGGAGCAGTGATCCTGTAGAAGGATGTAGGTTTCCCCTGAAGGTCCAGTGGTGATGTAGATAGGCCCGGTCTTCCTCTGAGAATCCAATGGGAGAAGGCTCCCTGAGGTGTTCCAGATGCCAGATTTTATCCATGTAGAAATGCTTGGCTCCTCCCGCTGGGCAAAGCAGCTCACAATGAGACTCAATGGCCCATTAACTGAAGATATGTCCTTGAGGGAGGGTTCATTGTGGAAAAGAGAAAGAAAACTGCCCCACCTGGTTTTATCAGGTGGCCAATTAACAGGAGATAACTGCCCCACCTTTGACAGCTGGTAACAGAATACAAACTCCCAGCTGAAGGCAGCCATCACTGCTTCTTGCCGGGAAAACAAAACACAGTGCTTGCCTGGCTCCCACTGCCTGGAATGAGCACAATTCTTACTGCTGAGCATCCTTCAGGAGAATTATTCTCGGCCTCTGTTACAAAAATGAAAGTAAAACTCCAACCCTGCTCCCCTCACCTCCACCCAAACCCTGAGAAACACTACTAACAGGCATTTTGTTACTATAAAGCCATGAGCTTGCCTTCCCTGACTGCCTGTCAGAATGCCCCATCTCCAGCAAAATGTATTCACAGGCCAAAAATGTAAACTCAGGCCAAATGTATTCACTTTGAGAGCCATGTCTATACTCAGAAAAAGTGACTTAGTTTTAAGGTGTTATCTCCTGTAAACATGCAGTTGCATTTAGGAGTTGTAGATCTACATCAGGAATAAAGTACACTTTGGATTGGCCACTACCTTCATTATATTCATTAATCCATCTTTCCTAAAATTCCTCCTAACAACTGGAACCACTCTGACAAAATTTAAAACAACCTTTTTCATGTACAAAAATTATTAATTGGCCAAAAGAGGTATCTCTCCTTTCTCCGTCAGAGATATAGTTGCCCTGCAGAGCTGGACAGGGAAAAGTCCTCTTGCCCCACAGATTACCTGGCATAACCCTGTCCATGAGATGTCCCAGAATTGACTGGGATGGTTTATGGAATGGCAGGGTGGGGAGCAGGATGCAAGTGCCTTCTAAAATCATTGAAACTTTGACTAGTGCATAAAAATCACACAAAAAGGCATCTACCATCTATTTCTTACCTTAAACTGTTGTGAATGCACAGCCTACTGACTGCAGACATTCCAGTGAGACTCAAGAAGAGTTCATTAAGTTAGTTGAATACAGGTCAGGAAAAGACTTGTACTAGAGTCTTATGTTGCACATTGATTTTTATTATTTTTTCCTGTCCACTTCAGTTTTCTTTAGGAATTTTACCTGTATCAGAGAGAAAACAGGGCAGGTAATTGCAAAATATCTTTCTAAATGAGCTATATAATCACATACCACAGACTTTTCCCCTCCCTCTGCCTGGAAATGGGGAACTTTTTCATTGGCTTATTTTGATGTCATATTCCTGTCACCATTCTGAGGCATATCAATCGTGTGATTAATGTCACATTTTTCTTTCATGTGCAAAAGCCTGGGAGTGGTAGAAACTTAATATAAATTGTATTGCATTAGAATAATTGCTAGGGAATGTAGGACAGTATTGACACAAACACTTCCTACCTGCTCAAGGAACGGAAAATCAGCAAGAGACAAACAGCCACTGTAGTCCAAGTGATAACATTCCAAATTATGAGGTGATCCCAAAAAGAAGCATTTTTTTTTCTCAGGAAAGCTCTGCTTTAAGCCATAAAACAAAGGAATAAGTCAAGGAAAACAAAAACGTCATGAAATATGTACAGGTATGTACTGGCTTTGTCCTGCAAACTTTACAGGTACCTGATGCTTTAAGTCATCACTCTTGGAATGTATTACTAAATTATAAATATGCATTTAACAAACAGAATAAGTGTTTGAGAGCTGCAGTCAAGAGTAAGGAAACACCTAAGAGAGCATAGCTGTCTCCGTTTGGGAGGAAGTGAGTTTTTTGGGAAGTTTTAGTTAAACCAATCAGTGGTCAGATTCGAATATTGACACCTGGTGTGACCACTGAAGACGTGAGTCACCTCTGAAGACACACGGGGTTAAAAGCAGAGATTTCCCAGAGTTCGCTCTCTTTCGCCCGTGGTAGCCCAGGGAGCGGCACCGTCTCTGCCCCGCCCGGCCACATGGCTGGGTGGGGGAGGGAGCCATGGAGGCCCAGGCTGAGGTAGGCCGGAGCCCCGGAGAGAGAGAGAAGGTGGAAGGGAATGGAACCGGGCCAGCTCCTGCAGGAT
>VZSE01005694.1:3039185-3059346 GCA_013398275.1 Promerops cafer
TGGTACAAGAGAGACTCCTCTCTCCCCTGATGGACTGAGAATTGATTATCAGAGTGTTGGTAACTTGATCAGTACTCCAAGATTTTTGTCTCACTGTGCTTTGGTGAAATTGGGTGGGAGGAGGAGGAATGGTTTAAAAGGTTTTCATTCTGTTTCCTGTGTGTTTCTGATTTTAGTTTGTAGATTAATAAAGTTTTTTTTTCTCTCTTTTTCTAAGTTTGAGCCTGCTCTGCTCTGTTCCCGGTCACATCTCACAGCAGTTAGTTAAAGAAAATACATTTTCATGGGGGCACTGGCATTGGGCCGGCGCAAAACCATGACAATAGCCAAAAAGAAAGTACTTGCCCATTTTACAGTAATGGATGTGTGTTGGATTCATAATATAGCCCTGAGGTAACATAATACCATGCAGTGCAACACCATAGACATACACTGCTACTGACATATCTGAGGATATATTTAGCAGAGCTCTAGAAGATTAAATAAATGAAATTTTGGATTTTAGGTCAATGGACCAATTCATTTTCCATTCTGAGAATGTACAAAATAGAAAAGTATAATCTCTGTCTAAACAATAATTGATTTTATTGAGTTTTTTCCTCTTGTGGAATATTGCAATTGGAAAAAAAATATTTTTTACCATTTAATTTTCATGCTTGAAAATTGATATCTTTCTATGCAAAGGTCCTTTGCTCAAGTAACAGATTACAAGGGGGAAAGTTCAGATTAATGACGTAAAGAATGAGCACAATAAAATACAGCTCTCCTTAAATGAAGATTAACTCTTGTCTTGGGTAAATTCTGAAAAAAGTAATGAAAGAGTTAGCAACAGAAGGAAAGGTGTCTTCTGCACAATTTAATCTAGTCTTAAGTGCAGAAATAGGTCTCTTAAGTGCTTGGAATTCCAAGGTAACATTTCATTCAGATAAGGAAAAAAACCGTAATAAGGATCTGGATAGAGGCTTGTGACTTTTACTAAGGGAGGAGAGTGACTCTTGAAATTTTAATGAAATAATTAGTAATTTAATATTACAGTATTTAAGGCATGTTCCATGAATTTGGAAGAATTTAATAAAAGGTTTGTAAAAGCAAAAAAGGATATTTTTCACATCTTGAACTGATAAGAAAACATGCTGTCATGAGACAAGCTTTGAGAAGAGGTACTGATAATTTGGCAGAAAAAAGTAATTTTTAAGAAACTTCAAAAAACAATGCCAGGGTAGTCCAGATGTAGGAATTTTTGCCTCAGAAACCATCAAGTCGTGAGAGCTTTTCTAATCATATTGTGGGGTGTCCTTGCAGTTGTTTGAAATGTTGATGGCTTTCTGACTTCTGAGAAACATAACACTGCTGATTTTAGCTATTCCTTCTCATTACCTCCAACTCTTCTTTTTTCCTAAAAGATTCTCCATGATTCAGCCAGCTGGAAGGTGGCAACAAGAAAAAGGCTTTCTTATGATGAGGAAGCCATTGTGGATGCACTCCAGCCACAATCCTCATCCAATGAATGTGCCTTTCCTCACCACAGGAGAGGAAGGCCAATTTTTATGGACCTATTAAACACCTTCCATCTGGCCAGGACCTCTCTTCAGGGGCATGAAAGGAGGAAAACGCAAAAAGAATCTCATTGGCAAGAGGTGGTGTCTGGTCCTCACAATTCCCTTGTGAAAAAACCATACATAGGATGCCTTAATTTTGGTGGGAAGCTGAAGGAAAGCAGTTCAGTTAGCAACAGGTTGCCTCAGTCATACGTGCTTGCTCCCTCATCCTTTCTTTCCCAGCTACCTGAAAACAACTGTTCTCCTACAATGTCTATTCTTTCCCATCCCAGTGAAATGAGGGAACCACAAAGCTTGAATTGTTTTGAATTTAGGATTTATAAAGGCAAAAATGAAGGCATAAGTTTTATTAAAAACTGACACGTGCAATATATTGCCTCTGTGTTGCAGTGTTTAAATACCTTATCAGCCAGAGCAATAATGGATCCCAAAACTTCAGTGCTTTTCTCTGGTGATCCTGTGAACTGATGACTCCTGAGCCACTGTCAAGTAAGAGATTTTGATCAGATTATCTGAAAGGATGCCAGGAAGCATGATAAATTAAGGTAATTAGTCACTGTCCCTGCAGGTCTGCCTGGCTTGTAAAGATGAGACAGTCAGCTCTCCTTGCAGACAGGAAATCACAGGGTATCCCAGCCCCATGGAAAGAGGGCTCTGAATGCATCACCTCCAAAATTAACATCATCGAGACAACACTGAGAAAGAAAGAGGGAGAAATTAAGAGAATTTTTTAATGTCTTGATTTTTCTCTTATTTACAAAAGCAGCCACAAACACATTTTCAGCACAGTGAATTCTGATATTTTTTCTAAATAATACGTACCTATGACTGATTTCTCTGTACAGCATGAACAGAGGCAGCCAAAGATGGAACTATTGGCTCAGACTGAGGACTGCATCCAGTCTCCTTCAGAGCTCAGGGCTGCTGAGAGTGAGCCATAGCTATATTATTACAAAGGGACTTACAAAGCCACTGCTGATCTAAGACACATATCCCTGCAGTAATAAGCTTAGACATTTCCCGTAGATCAGGTTACAAGTGAGAATTGTACATGCATTTCTATATATTTAGATTCCTACTAACTAGGAGGTGAGTGTAAGCAGTAACCACTCTGCGGGGCCAGCTGTCCCTTTATGGTTATCAAGCCATAAAGTTCTCACATGAGAAAAGGTGTCAGTGTACCTAAGGACAGCAAATCATGCAGAGGTGTTGAAGAAGGTGAAGATTTACTGCAGACATGTGCAACTGGGCATTAACTTGGCTGGAAGTCATTGATGCCGTTGAAGGAGGAAGGATTTGTTTGTCTCCCAGGCTGTGGTATTTTACACATTTTCTGATGTGATGTTCTGATTTCACTTTTTTCATAGCAGAAAACCATATGTACATCTTCTTAAAAACATGGTAAAGATAATTGTTGTGTCTTGAAGGTGCAGGAGAGTTGCTGAGTGCTGGCTGCTGGCAAAACCATGCCAAAGGGACAGCGTGGGGAGGAAGAGGAGATGAAGGTTTTGTCCAGGGACAGCCATGGTTACACAAAGAACCTGCAGAGCAGAGCAGGTGCTGGTTTTCAGTCCCACTGCAGATGAATCATGGTTGCAAATCAGCAGCAGTGCCCCTTCAGACCTCTGAAGGGTGCAGGTATAAGCACAAGCTTTTGAACCTCTCTGTATCCTAAGTGAGGAGCCTTAGACACTGTTAAGAGATCAGATAAAGAAATTAATGTGTGGAAGGGCTGTGAGAGTCCAGATTTGATATTTATAATTTATATATGTGGATATAAGAAGCAGGGCCAAATGTTGCTCTGTTGGTAATAGTGTAAATCCTTATGGACTCCCTGGAAGTCAGTGAATCTTGTTCCAGATTTGTGCAGGCTTGTCCCTCTATATTTGTTAATATATTCAATTAAATCTTGTTCTAATTTGAGTAGCACACTGTGCTGGAAAACTATAATCAAAGCTAGCCACAAAGTTATAGAAATGCAGATACTAGGCACAGAATAAGCACAAATTGGCATTTTATTTTGCGAGAAATGTGTCTAAAAGGCGAAGATTTTAACCATTACATTTACTCTACAGAATACAGTATTTTGCTGAAAAGAAAAGTACTTCCTAGGAATTATTAACTCATTAATTAGTAACTCATTATGTTTAAATAGTATTTTTTCAGTTCAAACTGAAAACAATACATTTGTTTTGAAATAAAGCTTTGAATTGCAACATCTTGATGCTATCTAAAACAAGGCCTTGTTATAAATTCGAAATATAATAGTCGTACTTAGGAACATAGCAGTCTTCTGATAAAAATGTCCACCTTCTTGGGGGACCAAACAATCAAAAGCCCAAATTATTCAGCACTTTTCCTACCATTAAATACTTCAGCTATTCTTACTTTTGGTCCAATAATAACAAATAATGAGGTATCACTTAATTAACCTGTTGTAACTATCTTTCTGACATGAACCAGAGAGCTATATTGCAATTCACACACAGATAAAATTGTTAACAAAACTTCCAAAAATACCCCCGGTATTTATTCCAGAAGAGTTTCCTGTGGGAGATGTATTTTCTACTGCTGATAAAATTTGTGTTTTACAGAATCAAGATCACTGGAAGCCCTCATAGTCTGGCCTTGGTGTGCTCAAACTCATAGTAAGTTGCATGTGTGCTGCAGGAAAAATAGAGCAAAATTTATGTTACTTATTTCTGTACATATTAGAGCATTTATCCCCATAGGTCTGGATTTCCTCTTACAAAAGATGGTACAGGGTATATTTAATTAAAAAAAAAAAAAATGACTGACATATTTTTGTCTCAATATTTTTAGGTGAAAAATAACAACCCTGACACATTTTTTTGCATTTTTCAAGTGCCACTTATTTTATTAAACCCTCTATGTAAAACCACATCAGTGTTACTGGGGGAAAATTATACTGCCACCAATTTAGATATAGTCAAATCAAAACCATTTTCACAAATGTCTGGCAGATTTTTGCATTTGGTTTACATGGTTGGGCATGTTTGTTTTCATTACTCAGTTGTTTCTAATGAGTACATTTGTTTAGGCTATGAGGAACTAAAAATAATTGTAAATATTCTCTGGTTATTGAAAGGAGAATTCAAATATTTATCAGAATACATTGATATATATATATATATATATATTCAGCATAAGAAAGTAAGGGTTTTTTCATATGGAAGTGCTACAACATATAGGAATTTCTCATGTTTTTCCTACACCAGACCCCCCAGGGCTTTTCAGCAAATAGCCAGTTAAAGAGGATTAGCTGGAAAAGGGAAATAGCTAGAAAATCTGGGAGCAGCTCTGATCCACCATTCCAGCTTCCAACTCAGCGTGGACACAGGCATTCATAGGTTTTTCCTAGATTATTCATAAGTTATTATAGGTTTAAATTTACAAAATATACCTGAGACTACTAAATTTCAGAAGGATTTTCCTTTGCAAGCAGTTGCAAAGGTATTGGCTTTGTCCCATTCTCTCTTCTTGCAGTGAATGTAGCTTCATGAGTCTGAAACTAATTTATTTGCCACAATATAATTATCACACAAACTCAAAGTCTGTCAGACCTAAGTTTGGAAATCCCTACTCAGATCTAATTAGGCAAAAGCCTGGCTCTAATTAGAAAAAATATCATATATTCCCAATTCACCTACAGTACTTCACACAGAACACAATTATATTCTCCAGTGGAAACAAATTTTAGTCTTCCACCACAAATAAGAGAGCCCACTGTGTGAAAGGTAATCTGCTGAAATGAAGTGCTCTTCAACTTATTTGAGTTCTAAACTAACACAAATATTCCTAATATTAAATTTTATGTAAGAAGTAAAACTTCTAAACAGTTTAACTAAGAGCATATGCCTGAGAATTCTTGTGGTTATACACCATATTTCTGATGCTTGTCCTTTACATCAGGCTTCCCATTAATTTCTTTGGAACAAGGATTTCCCTCATAGTACTCTTTATGATACTAAACAGTCTCACTAAGTTCACTTCCCAGTTCTCTATCTATGTCACATTCATTCACAGCAAGTGTAATAAAAAACTCAAGTCTCAATTTTTGCTAATATTTATGTGCTATGCCCACAAAAAGTAATTGAACTGCTCATGTGAGTAAAAATTTGGCTTCCTGACTTGTATCAGATTTGCAGAAGACAGTCTCAACATTTCATCACTCTTGTAATTTAATAAAAATTTCTATATGCTGCAGAGAAAAGGCTGAATACAAGAGATTCCTCTGCCAGGCTGGTAAAAGCTTAGAGCAAGTGTATGGATTTAGACTGAAGAAACACACAGGCACTTCTGCCATGCTTCAGTTCATCTGGCATGTGCAAGGAGCCATAATTACAAATACAGGAATGTCTGACATGTACTTGCCCACTGGCGCTGTTGTATCTCTGCCAGAACAGGCAGTAAATATATCATTGGAAAGTTACAGTAGAGATAATATGAAAACAATTATCATGGGTAGTTTCAGGCCCTTCTGCAGGGTACTCATGTTTGCTGGGCCATAAAAACTCATTTTCCCCAAATTCAAACCAACTTCAACATGATAGGTTTGAGAGTTTAGCTTAAAGACCAATATTAACCCATTTTTCAGTTGTCAAGAAGTGATTAATAGAAGAGAGGGATGAAGAAGAACAGAGGGGATAGTAAAGATTGTTAATCACAAAAATGCTATGAATTAGGCCGAAAGTGAGCTTCAGGTGACTGAAAACTGTTTTTAATGGAGCTCAGCTATACCAGCAAAAGAATAAGGTGGTGAGGCATTGCACTGCTAAATAATCACTAGAAAAGGAGAGCCCACCAATTTATATGAGCTCGCCTGTGTTTTCCTGAAGACTGGAAGAATGCTATCATATTGTAAAACCATTACATAGGCTTCCTCTTAGTTAGAAATCAATTTTCTCAAAAGGGGGTGAATTAGCATGAGTAATGAACAGCAAAAGATGGCAAATCTGGGGGCGGTGGGAGGATGAAAAGTTTGTAAAACTTTCTAGCATTTTTGAAGCTATGAAGTTATGAAATGAAATATGAAAGTTATCAAATATAAAAATCCAAGACAATTGTTTTAATATTCACTTTCACATGCACATAAATTGCTATTAAGAATATTCACCAATGCAAATCTAAATGGAAAAGACACTGAATTGCAGCCATTGTCTCTCAAAATAGATGAACATATTCCTACGCATAAACTGAATTATTATCATAATCAGAGTACCTATCTACAAAAGGCATCCCCACCCCACCCCCCCCAAAAAAGGGGGAGAGAGAGGAGTCCCTCTCTTTTATCTCTCTTATCATGAGATAATTAAGTACTAAATTAAAATTTACAGAATGCATAATACATATATGGTTTCTGTAGTATGTGAGATATTAGGGAATGGTTGAAAAATATGCATGTCTGTGATTTGTCCAGGTTTTGTGGGTAATAAACAGTCAGGAAGCCATATAAGACTATTTATGGCTGCAGGCAAACTATTCTGTCAGTAGCTTGGCTCAGCTTTCAGCACGTGATTACAGGACCCAAAGAATTTTATGTAGAAGCCTGAATCTTTATGTGTATTTTACTGTGAGATGTGTGCACTCATAGTGTGATGAGCACAGCTCTGAAATCACCCTGTACTCAATTTTTTACTAAATTTATTAAGCTGAGATCTAAGGTTTGTCACATTTGTCAGTTTGGTGGATGTTTCTCAGATCCTCTACATAGTTCCTGAGCAGAGTGAGCAAAATACATAAAAATCATTTAAATACATGGGGGGTTGAGGCATTACAGATAAATTGCCAGAGAAAAGCAGGTCTGCAAATGAGTCAATTGCTCTTGTAGGGCTTTCTACTGAGTGGCTGATGCTGGGTGACAGGCACTTGCCCTGGCAGGGCAGGGTGCACCCATGGATCCCCAGTTCTGCAGAATCACCTGTCTGGGCAGAGGGCAGGCGTGGGGCTCTGCTGCCCCAAGCAGCTGTGGCAGAGCAGGGTGGGGGCCAAGGGCAGCTGCCTCTCTCAAAGGGAGATTCAGGCCACACCATCCACCTGCTCAGCTGGTGCTGACAAAGAGCTGAAACGTGGCCCAAAATCGATCTGCTTTCCAATATTGTTAATATTGTGTTCAAAGCATATTGCTGAGCTGGTAGAAGAATACACACTGCTATTCATATTTTCAAATATTTCAGGATCAGATGTTGGGCCCAGATTTTTCTTGAGCTCATATTCAGACACCCAAGTTTTTATAACATTTCAAAAAGAGAGAATCATAGAATGGTTTGGATAGGAAGAGACCTTAAAGATCGTTTCGTTTCAAACCCCTGCCATGGTCAAATACCACTTTCATTAGGCCAGGTTGCTCAGAGCTGCATCCAACCTGGTGTGGAACACTTCCAGGAATGGGGCATCCACAGCTTCCCTGGGCAGCCTGTTCCAGTGCTTCACCACCCTCACAAGAAAGAATTTCTTCCTGATATCTAATCTATACCCACACTCTTTTAGTTTGAATCCATTTCCCCTTGTCCTGTCACTAAATGTTCTTGTAAGAAGTACCTCTCCATTTTTCTTGCAGTCTCTCTTCAGGTACTGAAAGGCCACAGTTAGGCCACCCCCTTCTCTTTTTCAGGCTAAACAAGCCTGACTCTCTCATAGCCTTTCCTCATAGGAGAGGTGCTCTATCCCTCTGATTGTCTTGGTGGCCCTCCTCTGGCCTTGCTACAGCAGGCTGATGTCCTGGGGACCCCAGAGCTGGATGTGGCACTGCAGGTGGGATCTCACCAGAGCAGAGAATCCCCTCCCTCACCTTGCTGGCCACACTGCTATGGATGCAGCCCAGGATACAATTGGCTTTCTGGGTTGCCAGTTCACACTGCCAGCTGGTGTCCAGCCTCTCACCCACCAGCACTGCCAAGTCCATCTCAGCAGAGCTGCTCTCACTCTGTTCATCCCCCATGAACAGATACCAGGGGTTGTCCTAACCCACATGCAGAACTTTGCACTGGGTCTTTTTAAACCCCATGAGATTCTCAAGGGCCCACTTCTCAAGCTTGTCCAGGTCCCTCCGGATGGCTTCAGGTGTGACAATTGCACCATTCAGCTTGGTGTCATCTGCAAATTTGCGGAAGCCGAACTAAATCTCTTTGTCTGCATCATTAATGAAGATATCACAGAATCACAGAAGCACAGAATAAGCTAAGCTGGAAGGGAGTCAGAGGGATCATCGAGTGCAGCTCCTTGCCCTGCCCAGGACCATCCCCAAGAGTCACACCATGTGCCTGAGAGCATTGTCCAAACACTTCTTGAACTCTTGTCAGGTTTGGTGCTGTGACCACTTCCCTGGAGAACCGATTCCAGTGCCCAACCACCCTCTGGGGGAAGAATGTTTTTACAATATCCCACATAAACCTCCCCTGTCCTCGAGACCTGCCACTGGTCAGCACAGAGAAGAGATGGTAACGCTGGTCCCAGTATGGACCCCTGAGGGATACCACTTGTCACTGATGCCCGTCATGACTCTGGATGCAACTGTCCAAGCACTTTCTTATCTATCTAACAGTCCAGTCATCCAATCCATCTTCAGTTTAGAAAGCAGGATGTTGTGGGTTTACAGAAATACAGTTAAATGTAATCTGTAACCCTTTGCTTGTCCACTGATGTAGTCCCTCCATAGTAGAAGGCCACTAGTTTGGTCAGGCAGGACTTGGCATTGGTAAAGCCTTGCTGGCTTTCTTAAATCACCTCCCTGTTCTGCAGGTTTCTTAGCTTAGTTTCTGGAAGGATTAGTTCCATGATCTTCCCAGGAACAGAGGTAAGGCTGACCCATCAGTAGTTCCCAGGGTCCTCCTTTCTACCATTTTTTAAGAAGGGTATAATTCCCTTTTTTCAGTCACCTGGGACTTCACCTGACTGCCATGACATTTCAAATATCATGGAGAGTGGCTTGGCAAATACATCAGCCAATTTCCTTAGGACTATGAGATACAGCTCATGATGTCATATAGACTGAAGTACAATCAGGTTCCTCGGGTGGTCATGAATCTGATCTTCTCTTACAGTGGCAGGAACTGTGCTCCCCCAGTCCTCATCCTGCTGTCCATCCACTCAAGGAGTGTAGGAAGAGAGGCTAACATTGAAGACTGTAGCAAAAAAACTGTTACTTCAGCCTTCTCCTCATCTGTTTTTACCAGTTTTCCAGCACTTTTTTTCAGCAGGGAACGCTTTTTTTGACCTTTTCTGGTTAACAAACTTGTAGATGCCCTTCTTGTTATTCTTTATATCCCTTGCCAGGTTCAGTTCCAGCTTCACCTTGGCCCTCCTCACCCCATTCCTACACAACTGTACTCCATCTCTATACTCTTCCCAGGTTACCTGTCCTTGTTTCCATGCCTGTGCATTTGCTTCTTCCCTTTTAGTTTGACCAACAGTTCCCTGCTGAGCCACACTGATCTCTTGTTTTCCTTGACCAATTTCTTGCTCCTGGGAATTGCTAGGTCTTGTGCTCCATGGAAGACCTCACTAAAGATCTGCCAGCTCTGTTCTGCTCTCTTGTCCCAGAGGCCAGTCTTCCAGGGGATTGTATTGACTATCTCCTTGAAGAGATGGAAGTTTGCTTTCCTGAAGCCCTGCAACACCATCTTTGCAGTCGGGCTGTCACAGGAACTCAGTTTGCAGCAGAGATATGATCCTGATCACACAACACACTGTCCTCCATGAGCGTCTGGAATGGAAACAGCTTTGTTGAAAACTGTCCCCCAGTGGGTAGTAGGGTGGGAGAGGAAGGAAAGTATACTGCAATCAAGAATTTGCCATGAAAAAAGATGTGTGCATGGGCTGGCAAATGTTGGATCCAGGAGCATACTGTTTTAAATAAGCATCAGACTGCACTTTCACCATACACACAGTGTGCACATGTGCTGTAGGTTTAATGTGACACAGAAGTACTGGATTCACTGTGAATTCTGTAACTTTCATCAGTCTCCCTGGAGTGATAGTGTTTGGTATTTGGGAGGCAGAACTTGGAGAAACAAGGACTGAGACTGGGAAGGCAAGAAGTCTGAGAGAAAAGCAAGGGCAAAACTGGGGACACACAACCCTCATGTGTCAAACCTTTCCATGACCCAAGTAGCAAAAAATTCCCACTGAAAATCTGGATGGTAAGTACTCTGCTTGCTCCTAACTACTAACTGTGTCATTCTAAGAAATGAGATTGCTAGAAGCTTTTAGAAGGAAACACAACACCTTAATAGCACCTCCCATACTGAAGGATATATCACTACCTCAATGATTAAACACTCCCAGGGTTGACAGTGGCAGTTGACAACTCTGTTGAAACTAACCCCAATTGTCTTTATGGCATAGACATGTCTGTTCACACTGGAAATGTCTTTTCCGTTTCCTTCTCTATTTGGCAAAAACTATTTTTCTAGCATACTTTTCAAGTTTGGGATAATTAGAGCATTGATCCTGTAATCTGAGCCACCCTGGAATGGATACAGAGCTGTAGTTTGTGCAGAGTCTTGTGGGTTTCAGGCTTCATAGTCCCATATCTGATTGTAGATTTGGGACATTTTATTCCATGTTCACACAGGAATATTCTGTTGGGGATAATCATAGTAAGTGCTAGCAAATACTCATATGTTTTATAAGGATGGGAAGATTCCCATTTTTATCAGCTGCAGCCCAGATTGTAACACTCTGCCTGATGTACAGCATGACAGAAAAAAATGGAAGTCTGGCTTCCAGGAGATTTATTGTACCCTCTTTTGAACTGGGAATTACTTGTAGTCACCTCCAATATACTGTGATTCAAGAAAGAAAGACAATCCAGAGCACACAGAAATCATCTAGCTTAGAAGTGTTTTTTTCTTCCCACAGAATATTTATTTTCCTTTACAAATTCATGTAACTGTGCTAAATGAACATGAAATCTGTCAAAAATAATGCACTACATGTTCACTTATGGTTTCATTTTTTCAGGGCATGATCCTTCTAGGAGTTGGGGTTTTTTTAATTTATAAGCAAATTATCCATCCAAGAGGAATTGTTTCAATTGGCAAATCATAAATACTGAGTGATTTTTGTCTCACTTTGTTTTAAAACCTGACATCTTTGTCAAAATAGTTTGAAACAATCCAGTACATCAAGGGTTAGCTGATTTCTACGTCTTAAAGTGACTAATCTTGATCAAGAAAGGAGGAAAACGGATGCAAAAGAGGCTGTGTAGGGTGCAAGGTGTGAGCTGAAAATGACAAGCAAGTCTGAGCACATCTATTTTGTGTTTGGTTCTTCAAAGAGATAAAGCAAGTTCAGAGGTGAAGGTCAAGGTCATGATACATCCTGAGCACTTTGTCCTTTTGGGTGAATTTGACGCAGACATACAATCCTGATCACACAAATCCAATCTATAGCTAAGAATACAGAACAAATGTGACTGTAAAAATTTAGTGAAATTATACTCTTTATTTGAAAATTCTATTTCCTATGAGGCAGACATTTTTTTTAAAAAGATGTTCCTTTTTATATGGAAAATGTTGGTAATTGGAACAGTTTCAGTCAATTAGCATTCAATAAGAGTGATTCTGGGCTTGCAAAATCTCATCAGTTGAATTGCTTCAATACCAGAAGCCAGAGCCAGCTTGTCACAAGATACCACATCTCTGCATCCTACTGCTCAGATTCCAAACAGCCTGTACAATATTTCAGTTTTGGTGAGGCTCCAGCTAGTGTTTCCAATATAAAGCTTGTTATCCATGCAGTTTTGATGCACCTGGATTTCCCTGAATTTTTTCACTAAGTAGTTGGGGATGTAACACCAAGTCCTGAAACATGGAGCATTCCCCAAATCCAAGTCTGTGGGCCTGCCTGCTATCTGGTGAGGAGCAAAACATCTGGCTACAATGGATAGGGCTTGCTGGCAGGGCTGGTGTCCTCTTGAGAAAATCCAGAGCTGTTTTGACTGCCCAGCACCAGTCACCACTGCAAAGGCTTCCAATCCTCCCTGAGCTCTCCTTAAAAAAATGGAGCTGCCCTGAAGCAAGCAGTTCAGTGCACCAGGGATTGTCATTAACCCTCTGGTGCCAGAAGTCACAGCTGAGGTTTAATGAGCTTGCCCAAGGCCTAATCCCTTGCTTACATCCTACACCGTGCTGCACACCTGCAGTGTCCCTGCTCAGAGTCCTGGTTCCCACAAGTGCAGCTGTCAGAGCACATCCAATTTTTAGGATGAGGGCCTGAGTGAGGCTTGGGATATGGCTATGCAGTGAAACAGATTCCTGTAGCTGTTTTTTTCCCACTTCTTCCAGCAAGCACATCCTCTGCACCGATGAGATCAGCTTGTTGCTGATTCAGTTCTTTCTCATTTTACTTCTAGATTTATGTGCCTTTTTCTGTGCCCTGGCCAGAACTGTGATGCAAAGAAAATGTAGTGAAGGTATTCAAGACTTTTCCATTACCCTTGTCACCAAATTTCCTTCAAAACTCAACTCATATTCTTTTTGGTCACAAACCCAGTTGAGAATAGCAGATAAAAAAAAGGTGAAAAGTGAAGCAAACAACTGGCCTACAAAAATCCAGCAGCCTAAATGAACTTTCCACCTTTCCACAATAAAGCATTCATAAGCATGGTAGTTAGATACTCCCATTATTAATGATTCACTAGCAGTGTATTCATTAGTAATAAGCACTAGTGTCATGTCAATAGTGCATCTAAATTGAGCTAATTACATTACCTGATGCCTCATATTTTATGTGTATAATTTATTCCCCATGGGATAAAACTCTTGGCTTTTCTCCAAAGACAGGCAAACAAGCCTGGTAGTTTGTTCTTCACTGGAACAAGAACAAAGTAAAACCCTTTAGATCCCATCCCAGTCAACACCCTCAGATCTGTCCAGTGGTCCAAATTCTGCAGGAACTGTGACATTTGCCACTTTTTCTCATGAAGGGGGCTGTGAATGGTCTTTCAGCCTCATGTTTGCTCTGCTTTTGCTCTGTGCCCTCACTCCTTAGCCCAAAACTCTGAGGCAGCTGCAAGTCAGGGTGAGAGGAAGCACCTCGGACATCATTTGCCACAAATACCTCTGGGAAGGAGCTAGTATTGTCCTTGATCTGTATCTCTGTGTTGCTTTAATATTACCGCAACTGTCTGCAAGCTGGCATGCTCTTTGGAAGGTTTCCAGACACTGAAAAACACCCAAAACTTTCTGAGGTGTCATTTTCTCTCCCAAATTGAAATAGACACCCCTTCCAGAAGCAATGTTCTTCTCTAGGGAGTATGAAGACAATGTTCACAGTAGGGAAAATCTTCAGTACATTTTCAAAATATTTTTTTATTAAAAATAGGGACATATGCCTTTGTATATATTTTAGCTTAATTTCTTCACTCTTTGACCAGATATGATTTCTTATGTCTTTGCATCCCCACCTGCTGATTGCCCACCTTTAGAAGTCTAAAGACTAAGACAGGAGTGATAGGCAATAAAGACAGTCATACTGTCTAAGTTCAGGAACCTAACTTTAGTGAATAATTTATCCCAGGCAATTACCCTGGACTTTTACTGTAGTCAGTGGAAAAAGATACTTCCAAGCATATATTCAAATCACTTAAACTAGGTTCCAAAGATGGCACACCAGATGCAAACTTCTTATTTACATTTGGGGTGGTAATTTGCTTTTAAAGGAAAATTCAGAGAGCTTATGTATATAACCTTGTGCACAGTTTAGCATCTCTGTTTTTGCAGTGCCTTGATAGATGTAAGTCTAAACACAGTACCTTTTGGCTATTCTATTAAAAAATAGTGTATTGAAAAGAAAATTATGGACTTGTATTTCTGAAAACATGTTACATCACATCCCTCAAACAGAAAGGAATACTCCAGAGAGGGTAATATGACATGACTGTGTGGATTTCAGGGCTAGCCATGTAGCTGGGACACTACCTCGAGTTTAGACATCTTCTCCTAGGACAGATTTTAAAAAGAGTTCCTGTGAAACTTATGTCCACCTGGACAGAGGACTACAGTTGTCTGAAGGCTCCATTCTCCCCAGATACTTCTGCAGCATGGCAAAAACATCTATGGTGTTAATTAACTGTTCTGATTTATCATACACATATAGAACTTTTGCTGGTGAAATCCTCCTGGGCCTCCTCTGAATTGGCAGAAACATTATGAGAGACAAACTTCTCATTAGGGGATGAGTCTTAGACACTTGGAAATTCAGATGTGCTGAGGGAATGAAACCTACAGACTTTGACATATACTGTGTGCTCAATATCTAACAAGGGTTCAAGAAACACCCTCCTTAGTGGCATGTTTTGTGTTACAAAGCTCAACTTCAGTAGCAGAGAGAACATCAAAGGGCAAATTTCCACAAATGCTGTCAGCTTCCTGCTGTGTGTTGCTGAGAGTCATGCTCTGAACCCCAAAACCCAAAGAGGGTCCCGTGTTTTCTGCAGTGGGATTTTTCTGTCAGTGACCTCTCCTCTCATTCTTCTTCTCAAAGTGCTGGAAACAAAAGAATAAATGCTTAGAGTGAGTGACTCAAAACACAGGAAGGTTCATTCTGCAGGGACTGTATGGAAAAATCTGAAGGAAACCTTGACATAAAACAAATCCAATACCTATTCCTACCAGAGTCTCATATTACAGTTGTACTGACTGACATATTATAGCTGGCAAGGACTAATGCTACTGTAAAAAAATCCATGATATCATTTTGACTGTTCAAATACTCGTGAAAATAATTTTTGAAGAACTTCCTATTCAACTTTGACTACAAATACAATAGAACTAGCTAGAAGTGAAGAAATTGCTGCTTCACTTTAATTGACACAATAGAAAAATACCATAAACTGGGGAATAAAAACATGTTGATCTAGATAAATATTTTTCAGTATAATTTTATTCTCTTTTGCTGTCAACATTTGAGACCTCATGATAAAAAATATTTTATTTGATTTATCCATTCTACTTGAGACTATGAATCTTGAGTTCATGTGGCAAGGTCAGAGAAGTTTAGGAATTCAGTGGTCTCAAATGAATGTCAGTTAGCTAAGAGGTGCTCAAGGAGGGTCTATTAATAATGAAAGCTCCAGGCAAATGTATAATGCAAGCCCTTCAGATCACAACACAGAGCTCACATTCTCTTGAGAGTCATCCGAGGACAAAATGCTTTGTTGTAATGAAGAGAATATAATGTACAGTGACAGGAACAAAAATCTATATTGTGCATTCTGTATGTGTGATTTTATATCATAGTATAGCTATTGCTATATAAATAATGGCAAGAGACCCATACAAATAGATAGTGAAGACTTCAAAAGACCATTTTCTAGCATGCATTTTTTAATATTTAAAGGTAGTAAAATATGTAAAAAGTCCAAATACACACTATTGTATATATGGTCATAATCTACATACAGAAAACACAGTTTCACAAAAGCCTAATCCTACATCTGAGTTAGGAACAAAACTGACTTCCAAGAGAGGCATAAATATAAGAGCTCAATTACCAGTATATAATATGCTCAAATCAATTTATTAGAAAAAAATATTTAAAAGTTTTACAAATTAGAAAATAGTGATTGTGATTTTACTAGTTAGGAAAATTAAAAAGGTATTTTCTGCATTTTATTAATGGAGTGCATGAGAGTAACATAACAAATTAATGGGATGGTAGGACTGAAGGGGAGGTTTTGCTGGTTCCTAAGCCAACATTCTACTGTTAGAATGTCAACAGCTACAGATAGGCAGAACTTATATTATTTATTTTCTTTGTTTAAGGATGTGCATCTCTACAGTGTTCTCAAGAGCTGTACAGGTGCCCCCTCTGTTCCAAGACCATGGATGGGTCCTCTAACTGCTTGCCAAGAGGGAACCAGCTCTCACTGCAGGTGCAGAACAAGCTGGAGCAAGGCTGTCTAGAGCCAGTTCCCATGGTGCAGGCATGTTGTTGACTGTGCAGTCCCAGCTCCCCTCCCCAGGAACTGCTTCTGGTTTATGTGCAGGGTTGATGGCACAGGTGGGCAGTGTGGTCAGCACCCACACCTTGTCTGCACTTCTAGGGCACCTGAACCCAGAGACAATCAGCCCTGATGGACCAGGCTTGGGCTGCCACTTGGGGGGGACTTACTGAGGGATTTACATGGTGTAGACTAACAGGGCTGAGACCTCAGCAGACATGTCAGTTCACATATTTTACACATCCAGCTCACACATCTGGCTCTTACTTCTGCCAATGGCATCTGATGTGTGTGCTTCAGGAGCCAGAGGCTGGTTGTGCTCAGCTGTAGCCCAGAACCATGTAAGTCTTTTCAGCTGTGGCCCAGTGTCTGAGCTGACAGGGGACAGTGTGCCTGTGTGACCCAGCACGGCAGGGATAACTACACCTGTGTTGTGTGAGAAAACTGCAGCCATCCTGCTGTACCAAGCAGCAGGGCTACTTCTGCCTTCACTCGTTACCTCCCCGGGTCACTTCAGGCTCTGGGTGGTGTCAGGGTTACATCAGCTTTGCTCATGAAAAACTGAGCTAACATGAATTTTGTTCTGGAGTCCCACTGACCCCAGTCACAGTTGCGTGTGAACACTTACAATTCCATTTCCCAAAGACAACAAACAGTAAAGACATTTCTTATTTAAAGCACTAAGTAATAAATATTTGTTATTATTTTCTACTACTCCTTTTAATACCAACCCACAAGAAGAAAGAGAGCAAGTTACTAAGGAGGCTGTTCATTGTAAGTCATTCAGAACTACTTAAGTTTTGCTGCAAATCCTGTCCCTGGCTTCTGAACCCATATGGTATTTTCTCAGGCAACTTTTTTTTTTTTATTTAGTTACACCAGTGTTCTATCTTATGAGCTTAGTATTGCTAAGACAAAAAAAGTCACAAGTATATCTTTTAAGATAGTTCACAATCCTAAGAGCTTTTAGCCCTAGACAGGAAAGGATGCTGGAAGCTGGTAGTTGCAAAAGCACATGAGAGGTCACCTTCTCTAGTCCCTTGTGGTTTGTCTGGTGTTTAAAGAAAGGCTCCTATCCTGGTTTTGGCAAATGGAAAGAGTTTCCCTCCTGGGATCTAGTAAGAGGCTCATGATACATTTATGTCATAGAGATCAGAACAAATGAAAGAACAAATGTTTCTAGCCAGGATCAAATGCTTGGGGAATATCCAGACTGGTGTGATAGCCAAGAATGACTGCTTAGAAAGCTCTATTTTACCCTTTACCAGCTTGTGGAGGATGGCCAAACATTTGTCACCTAGTTCTATATGATATTTTGAGATTTTTATGCTGTTGTTAGAACTGGTCCTAACATGAACTTATGAGATGGAACTTCACCTACACATGCCAGTTGGGGAATGTGCTTGACAGCTTACATCTGCTGTTACAGAAACATGGTTTATAAAATCAAATATAGGATATAACCATAATCCTCCAGAGTACATGTAAGTGCAAAAAATCTAATATAGACAAGGGGACATGTAACTAAGCAGAATTATGAGATTTTCACAGCATGTGGTAATGTATTTATTTCAGTAAGAGCATGGACAGACCATATCAGTCAGAGCCCTACACCTATTAACTCCTCACTATCAAGTGGGTTACAGATGTCAAAATACTGATAGTACCTATAAAACAACTAATTTGGTTAGTAGCATTTCATCTCGTGATGTTCTGAGGACACAGATTAAATTGGCACCTCATAGCATCTGGGAATTTAATTTACTCCTTCTCTACTTCATTTCAAAATTCTTAAGTGACCTACTAATCCCTTGTGTACACTTTGCATCTGATGGCATGCACACAAGAGAAAAGTATTAAAGGTTTAATCATTTGCCAGTTGTGCTGTGGAGAGACAGTTGTTTGTTTCAAATGCAACATGTTTTTGGGAAGTGTTTAACATTCCTACTTGCAGCTGTTAGAAGTTTCAAATATTATGCTTCCATTATGACTGCTGTAGGGGATCCTAGAAGCAGTTCCATGAAGCCAATGTTTGGGTCTGTGTGTTGCAAATTCATTTCAGAAGTGCCAAGCAGATATTAGCCTTTTTCCTATACCCTACTTTTCACAGGTGCTGAGCCCAGAAGGGACCTGCATCAATTCCCAAAATGTGCTCTGCTTTGAACGCAGCCATCACTGGGGCCCAGATTAAGGAACATGCCACAGAGTGCCTAATCCTTGTAGACTAGATCAGCATTTAAAGCATCCTAAAACACAGGATTATACAGACAACTGTCTTTTTCCCCTCGAGGCAGAGATAAGACAATTCAGAACTCACTGAAGCACCTTGACAGGATGTTTACAAAGAAAAATGCATTGTGGGGAGGCAATCTTTCACATACCACCATGGACATGTCATTTAAATTGTATAAGGAAGTTCTTCATCACTTTTAATGGGGAAAAAAGCAATTTGCCTACGTTTTTCTCCACTCATCTCTTGACCTCTAATTCAGAGAGAGATTGGATCTAGGAACCAAAAATTCATGTCTACAAATAGTACTGTAAAACCCACACAGCCATTAATACTAGATGCCTTTTTGCTGTCCATATTCCTCTAGCAGGTCTAAAAAGAAAAAGTCATTAATAAGTAAGTAATTAGCATTAAGCTAAGGAAAATTCCAAATGTAAAAGCTTCTCTAAAGATGTTTACTGAAGCTCCCTTGATGTGATTGCCTTTGGCTATATTACAGGCATAGCTTGTTTTGAGGAGCTTGAATGTCTGCAGTCTGAAAAAAAGTGCTGACAGGAAAACATAAATGTAACAAATGTTGTATAAAACAGGGCTAAATCTGTAATGGCCATTGTTTTGTTTCCACTGTGACTTGAAATGAGAAATGAGAAGGAGGTTTAGGTTGGGGTTTAATGAGAGGTTTTTCACTTAAAAACATAATTAGGATATTGAAAAGTCTAACAAAAGATGAAGATTCAAACGGCATGGAGTTGAAGAGCAGTGAGTGGAGAGCACTTTGGGGCATGGCTGATGAATAGCAGTCCAAATAAAAAGGAGGGATTAGAAAGACCAATGGTTCTATTCATACTAATTTCCCAAATTTCACTGTAGTCTTTGGAATGGGGATTATTATTAATTAGGCTCTTGCAGCTCCTTTTGAACACTTATTATCTTGGCTAAGAAATACCATAATTAAACATAATATGAAAAACATGGCATTATTGAGATTACTTTTCAATCTACGGCCGCACATGTGTACCTATGCTGAAGTCCTTAAGAACTGTTAAAAATGTTAAGTAATTGAACATTTATTTTAACCTTTCCCCTAAATCATTAGAACTCCATCTTTTTTCTGCCCAAATTCCTGTCATCCTGGAGACAAGGAGAAAGACAAGTTGCTGACACTGTGGATCAAATACACTCAAACTAATGTTGCAAGGGTCAGTGCAGACTGGAGATTTAGGAGTAATATCCACTCTGCAGCAGAATGGTGCCACTAGTCAGTAGCTCTCCAGCTGTATTAATTTGCTAGTAACTCATGGAGTCAACCTGGACAGTGCCTCTGGATTCTGGTAGGTGCCCATTGTCTTCAGTTCTCCTTCCTCCATTCTCAAAAAAAAAAAAAAAAAAACCAAAAACAAAAAA
>VZSE01005694.1:3059554-3190707 GCA_013398275.1 Promerops cafer
CATTTCCCCTCCCCCCAATCCAAAAAAAAAAAAAAAAAAAAACCAAAAACAAACAACACTGAAGACAAAGCTATCTCTGTATGAAAAAGAGCCAAATTCCCAAATATGGTTGAGGTCTGGTCACCTTTCTCTGCATCCTGGTTTGGACCAGCTTCCTAGCTTCCTTAGGCATTAATGGAGATGTCATGACCAGGCTTGGATGGGTCCAGCAACATAGGAGACCATGGTAGTCTTGCTCTGGAATATTTCTATGCTGAAGGCAATCTGATTCAGACTGTCATGAAGGCTTCTTCAAACTGTATCTGATTCTTAACAGAAGATACAGCCTCCTTTTAACCTCAGATATCACCACTGGAATTCCTTAAAAAACAATGAAATTATTTCAATTCTTTATTACATTGACTTAAAGGAAAGATAGGTCAGACAAGAATACAGACCACTGAAAATGGACTCTTGCTTTTCTTATCTCCTGCAACCCACTCAAGAGGTGGAACAAAAGCTTTCACAGGATTGGAATGAAGCCATTTTATCTTTACTGCTATGAAGCATTTATTTCTAGACAAGATTACTAGTTCACTTACAGAAGATTTTAACCACCAAAAATTTTTAATTTTTGCTGTTACAGACATTTTATATGTGAATGTCTAAATGCAGCACTTAACACTTCCACTGCAGCTATTCAAAGCTACTGGATAACTGCTTTTATTTAGATGCCAAAATACAGATGTAGGAGTCAAAACTCATCAATCAGATTTTAGTATCTGTATTTTGGACTACAATTCCTATCTCAGCTTTATTTAGAATAGAAAAAAAAAAAAAAAATGGAGGAAAAAAACACACAACACCAAACTAAGACCTGAGCCAAATCTGATTAATTTGGAATTTTCTTGCACCTAGTGTTATGAAACAAATAAAGGATGATGACTGGAAAGGGAAACCAAAGTGGAGATTGAGAAAAGGACTCAGAGAGAAGTGTGATAAATTAAGTATGAAGAAGGGAGTGAAAGGGTGAAGACAAAAGAAACAAGATTAAATGGGATAAGGTCTGGGAGATGGGAGAAAAATCCTTTCTGGCCAGACCTATGGAAACTGATGGCCTAGTGATTATAATTTTGTTTGTAGATTTTCTCTGAACCACTGCCAACATCAGATAATTTAGCCATGGCTGGAGTTTAGGAATGAGTTACCTTTTTCCTCTGTGGAAGGAAAATCACTTTGCAAGACATTTTGTAGGGCATTTCATTGATTCAAACTGTAGCTGAAGTTGGCATCTGATAATAACAGAAATTAATTTTTGGGCCCTAGCCACAACACAGAAATCAAAAGAATTAACAAAAAGATATACACTTTCAGAAAGTCTGATTTTCAACAATCACTCATGCAAATATTAAATTATTGCTCATGTAATCAGGATTCAGAAAAAAAGGGGGACATGTAAGAATGCAGTTTTTGGTGCATACCATATGATGAGTGAAACAAGGAAATTAAAAGCTATGTTATGCAAAATGAATATGAATGCAGGGCTATTTTGACAGTGCCTTTGGAAAGAAATGGTGGACTTCTGTAAACTGAAGAGATGATTAGTTTTAGTTTAAGTAGGTGTTTAGTGTAGGGGGGTTTAGCTTTGTTGTGTTAGCAGTCATTGTCTTCCATCACAACTGGAAAATCTGACTCTGAGAGTGGGAAGAGCATCGTGCCTCAGGGTCTCAGAATGAGACAATTGGGTAAGGTCACTTCAGACTGTTTATGGGAACTTTCTAATGGAATGCAGGTGAAAGGAATCACAAGCTCAGCCATAGTCACAGGGCTTTAAAATATCTCTGGGGTTGCATGGAGCTTGGGATAGTGATCTTGGAGAACACAGATAGAGGCACACTCAGTGAGACGAGGACTAAAGCTATGCATACTGCAGTCTGTTTGTCTGAGGACATCATTTTTCTGCAACTGTAGGGGAGCTGCTCTCCCCCACTGTGAGAGCCAACTTTTTCTTTAGACATCAAGCCCCAGAGGCCTTTATTTCATTTTCAGCTCTGTAAATTATTTCCTTCTAAAACTATAGTAAACTTTAAATGACAGGTAGCCTTTTTTTCAATGCTGATGTAATTTGTTCCATCCCACAGAATTTGTCCCTGTGTCCTGTCTCTTATGTTCAAATTTCAGAACCGAGAAGATGAGGTAGTCAGTACAAGCAAAGAAAATGTGAAACTGTCATCCTTCTAAGCATATCACTAAAACCATCTTGGAAAACAGCCCAGGCTCTTCCAACTCTGCCTCTTCAGTCATTAGAAATGGAGGTCAACAAATTTATATATATATATATATATATATAGGGTCTCTGCTCATGGGCTCTGCATGATCACCATCTCCACCAGCACCCTGTGTCCTCTTCACTCACACTTAACTCCAGCTGGAGGTCTCTCTGAGACCATCACCTGCTTTGACTCTTGCTTCCATCTCCCTCTGAATGCAGTAATATAGCAGTCTGGCACAAAGTGCTTTTTCCAGACACAGCAGTTTCACAGATGTATACACTACCTCAGTTTTCTAAAAATAACAAAGGACAGGAAATGCTGAGCTTGACTTCTTCCCCCCTGTATCACAGAGCATTCAGTGGCATAGGTGAAAATGAGAGTCATAAAGCAATATCTTTGATACAGAGACTCAGGGAAGTGGGTTAGTAATATATACCATATTTTTTTATTTGGTAAGAAGTTCAGACTTCTTAATGTCCTGTTACATATCTGAAGCATTATGTGCACAGGCCTGACCAATTAGGTTAAGTCTATACATCATGCTGTTTCATCACTTACTTAAATTCAGTGAATTATTTCCCAGCCAGATTTTATTTTCTGATGTACTCAACCATCCAAGTGAGGAGCAGAGCAAAGGAAACATGTCTTTTCTCCTACTGTAGAAAAAAAGGAATTTATAACTATAAAACCAAAATACTTTTGCTCTTGGTGCTTTTCTCATGAAATATATTCCATGGAGTTTGTTTAACTAAAACAAAAGTTAAGATCTCAGGATGATTCCTGTCTTCTAAATATATGATCTAGAAAACTGAGAAAAGTGAAGATCTATTATAACCCACTGAAGAAATATCTTCAGGCTTGCATGAAGTAATCCAACAGGGATGCTAGACTGTCTGTGCAGAACAACTTTTTGTAATTCTGTGGACATTTGAGGACAGTATCAGAGTACCTGGCATTCAGTAACAGCCAGCTGGGCTAACAAATGGACGTAGAGGAAAATCCTTCCATGCAATACAGATGCTTTGCACTGCTTCAGCACCCACAAGGCTAATGTTGCCAGCTACCTCAGAGGTTTTAAGTATTATACATGGAGATAAGAACTTTTCCAGTGTTTCTGGATCTCTGTATAAGTGATGAAGCATGGCTGAAAGGCAGACATGACACCTGGCATCTGTAACACATTTTTCAGAAATTTTACCACTTGGCTATTGTTTCCAGCAAAAGAAGGCTAAAACAATGCAGTGCACTCTTTCCCAAACATTCAGTACATAGAAGTAAGGAGGGAAAAAACCCCAAAGAAAGTCATGAAGGTTTGAGAACAGGTTTGAACAGTGTTCTAATAAAGTAGATTGCAGATTTGAGGAGGATCAGAGGTGCTGATAGGAAATTTTTTAAATTGTATATACAAGGAAATGCAAGAGCATAGAATATATGCAGATGAGCAAATTTGATTCAAGAGGTAACTTGTTATATCTGTATTTTGATAACAGCTGCAAGTTACATCAGTAAATGATACAAATAACAAAGGTATTAAAAAAAAGCAGGTTTTCTCCTCTATATTTATGATGCTGATCAGCTTTTTATGCTTTCATTTTACAACTACTGTGTTTTTAGTTTACCTTCTTGGCAATCAAAACTGAAAAGGCACTTTATAACATCTGTATGCAATTTTTACAGACACTAGTGATTCATAAACTTTGATTTCAAAGACATTTCCTACAACTCTTCTTGCTCCACAGGACCACATGAGTTTCCCCACAAAAATGCTTGATTTGTTTCCAGAGTTTATCTCACAATTTTTGTTGTCTTGGGGATGAAGTGGTTTTGTTATAGCTCAATCATTGGGAACTATTAACTCAGCAAGTTCAAACAAATTCCTGAGCCAGGAAAGGGTCCCTTAACCTTTTTTGCTCTGAGCTTCTTCTGTTGCTTTTCCTAAATATTTCTGAATGGGGAAAAAAAAAAAAAAAAGAAAAAGAGAGAGAACAAATCTAATAATGATTATAATAATATAATTTGAACTTTATCCATATTGTTTCCATTACTGAAACAGAAAAAAATAAAATATATATTAAGATAAGGTGGGAACAAGTGAGGAAAGAAAGTTGTAGTTGGATGGAATAAATTGAAACAAATGTTTTCCTAACAAAAACTGGAATAGGTAAATATGCAAATAATAAAATATTAATCTTGACAATGCTATTACAAAACCATACATTGAAATTCAATCAGGGTTGAGGTCACACACCGGTAATTTAAAGCTTAAATGCATTATGAAACTCAACTAAATATCTCACATGTAATTTTTGTAACATCCGCTGAAAAAACTATTATGGGAACCCCAAAAAAGTGGTTTGTTTGGAACAACTGCTTTGCTGAAGCAGAATAGCAGAGAAGAACATGTCTGATCCATACTAAATGCAGTCATCCTTGCTACCACATCACAATGATGTCTTGGAAGTGACAAATAGGGAATTTCTAGCAAGCAGCATTCTTATGGGCTTTTAGTGGGATCTAGTTTGTGCTCAATGACTAAATACTTTTAAAAAAGCAACACATAAAGAATGAGTCCAAGATGTGTAATTCCTGCAATTGTTTGCTTCAGGAAAATGTTACAGGATAAGGAGAGATTGTGGATTCTGAGTTTTTATTGGAGTAGTTTCAGGCATTGCTGTACATTGAAATGAAGTGCAATAAAAATATTTGAAAGCATAAGGAAAAGGAAACTGTTCTCCAAAGTCAACAGAGAGGTGGGTTTTATTTGGTGGGGTAAGGCAAGATCAGGTACAATCATATAGATATTTTTGTGATTAATGTTTTGAAGATTTTATGGTATTAAAAAAAGCATAAGTATGCTTTCAACTAGTTGTGGGGTCTCACAATTCCCAGTTATTCAAAGAAAAACACAAAAAACAAGGTAGGAATTGTTTAGCTTTAAAGAATTCAGTGTATCCTACCTAGGTGAGTTAGCCTGAGAGCTAGCAATGCATGATGATAACTAAATGCTTTATGATCAGGTTCTTTTCAAACCTGATCATAAAGGTGTTTTTCAGCAGGTGGAAGTGGATCCAAAAGATGTGGACAGAGATGTTTTCAAGGTGAGAGTTCTGGGTTTGGCTTGTGTCATTCTTCTAACCTCTCTAACATTACTGGTGAAGGTATTTCCTGACATGCTTCCTGCTTGCTTGTGAGTCTGGCAGAGAATTCGGTGCACACTGACCATTTCCAGCATGAGCTGACAAACTCACAGCCAGTAGTGATGAGTTGAAAACTGGACCAAAAGAAATGTGAGCTCATTCAAAAAGAGGTCATTTACTTCAGCTGCACGCTCCACAGAGGAAATTTCCACTGACAAGACAAAATATCACCGGCATAGATCTGGTTGGTTTCCCAGTCAGACTTAATGTCTTACAGTGCTACACCAGTAGCACAAAAGGTCTATTTTCATGTAACCAAAATTATTACATAGTTTGGGATGGAAGAGGAAAACTGACTTTATTCCCTAGCTATGCTGGGAACCCGTTGAAGTAAAAATGGCTCTAAAATGGTCTTGCAGTCACTTGAGCTGCATTTTGAAACTCAGTTCATAGTTGACACAGAATGAATGTGTGCTCGAAATACAAACACCAAAGAGAGAGATGAGTCAGTCTCTGACAGAAAAAAGTATTAAACTACATGAACAATACTCCTTTGCAGCTACCTGTAGACTTTTTCCATGCTTCTATCAGACAAAATTCGAGTAAAAATGAAACATATATTTTCACAAGGATTCTTCATAATAAAGAAACCTTTCTTGTGGCAGGGCTACACTTCATCAGACAGACCTGTAGGCTTGGGGAGATGTGTGTTTTGTGCAAGTGGCCTTGTAGGAACATCTGCAAACATTGTCTTCTCATAGAACAGGGAGCTGGTGGCCCAGAGGGATTTTGTCCCCACGAATTTTGCATGCTCACAGTTCCTATTTCTGCTGCTAGGACAATGGAGAAGGGTGTTGCTGGAATATAGCCCACAGCAAAGAGATTGCTCAAACAGAGGATCTTGATGTTAAAATTATGTGTTACTGGAATTTTGGTTGGTAGTTGCCAACATCTTGGAACAGTTTAGTCTTTGCTATACTATTGAAATTATTTTTAGTGGGGACATCTGGAACACAAAGATGTTAAGTAAAGAGAAATCCCATGGAATGATGGAGAAGGTATCATCTTATTATATGGTGTGACAGGGTGGTCTCCTGAAGGAATGCTAGAGTGGAGATGGGGCTGAATGTATGGAATATGCATAACATGGAATCTGATCGTTGCTGTTCTATGTCTTATCCTTTTCTTTTGTGTTGTACCTATATATGGCTGCTGTCTTTCTGTTGCCCAAAGGCTACATAGTCTATATAAGAAAGAGCAAAATGTATTTTGTGGGTTAGTCTAAGAAACAAATTAACTAATTGCTTAAACCTCCTTGGAAGCTGACCTGAGGAAGCTACAACTGTTGCCCAATTTCTGTGTTTGTGAAGAGACCTGCTGAGAAAAGGGACTGATGCTTCAGAACAGAGAAAAGTGTGAGTTGGTGGGTGTCTTTTTCTTTCTTCTTCAGTACAAGGGTATTTCTAAGTTGTGGTGGAATGTTTTTTCAAATAAGCCAGAACTGCTGCTTCATTTAGCCTGATGGTGTACCACATATACTTGGGACATACAAAGGATTAAGATCCTCTTATTATTTTAAGCCTTGGATATCTCAGAGATGTGACTTAAGGGAAAGCTTCTAGTATACAGAAATGGTACAGGAAATTGTCCTAGGGAGCTTGACTTCTTTGGCTATTTTTTACACTGAGGAAGAAGAGTTGTCTAACTGTTCACTCAAACTGCATAATTAGTTCAAATAAACTGCAGGATGGCTGGAGCAGAGGACCTTACTCCAATGGCTATCCAAAGACATTTTATACAGTAACAGAAAGAGATAAGCTCCATCTGCAAACCAGTGGTTTGCAGCAAAAGGTTTCAGCTGGTAAAGTGGAATATTTACCTGGGGACAGACAAGAGACAGATAGAGGGGGTGCAGAGAGTAAAAACCTTTACTTGGAAGATCAGAGGAATAGGGAACGTCTTCCTGAAAAAAAAAAAAAAAGACACTTATAGCTAGAATTTCTGCAATTAGAATGATGCAGTTTGTGAGTTGTGCCATACCTTTCAGCACAGAATGTATCTATGTCCATTTACCAAATCAATACATGAACCTGGAAAGAGAGTCACTTTCTCTGCTCTGCAGCAAAGTGCTTGCTTCAAATGGGTGCTCTCTCCTCAGCAACAGTGGTGAATGATATGGAATGGCCAAACATGGGCTGGAAAACAAAATGGCCCTTTTCAGGCCTTTCCCATGGCAGTCTGGGGAAAAGACATGCTCGATTATGTCAGGCCCAGATGGTTCATGTAAAGAGTAGGTCAGTCATACTGTTCTTCCATTTCTGTGTTTGATTTTATAATCATCTCCTTGATGCAAGCTATTTTTTAAGTTCCCAAGAAGAGATCAGGGAAGAGTGTGATATTTAAGCCCAGACATCTTTTTTCATCTGGGTTTCCTGTCACAATGCCAGTGCCTGTGTGTGCAAAGTTCTGGCAGCCTGAAATACTTTGATATTTTTTTTCCCAGGCTTCAAAAGGAAAGGTAAACAATGGGCTTGCGACTCCAGGGCAAGCATCAGTAGCCAAGAGTTTATGAGGTAGATCATCTTCTTTATGATTCTGGCATCACTTTTAAGTATTTTGCCATGTAAAAGGGATGTATGAAAGAAAAAGAAACTCATTTAGTGGTTTTTGAGGCTGCAGGTTTGATGCCTTAAGGTGATTTCTGGTCCACACGGGTTTCATAGGTTTTTGATTCTTGCTGTAGGTATAAGAGACAGCAACTCTTCATCAAAGACTAAATAAAATCTATTTAAAACCAAAAAGAAAAGTGATTTTTAGTAGCTGGTTGAAAGATATTTGGACTTCCTTGACAGTTCAAACAATACCAAAATTAAAGAAAAAAGGATCATGGAAGCTTAATAGTGCTTGGATATTTATTTTAAATGTTTTAAATATACTAGCAGGGCATGAGTTCAATATGCATATAGTGTGCTTCTTTTGCATTAAAATACTGCTATATAATCCAGTAAACATAATCTTATAACTGGTAAGGTCTAAACATGAAAACATACTTTAAAGGCTGATTTTGTATTGTTCTGCCTGGGCAGACAATTCTAAAATCCTTTATTGTTCAGTCCTACTTCTAATGAGTACTCCAGTAATCTGGGGATGGAAGGGTGACATTTAACAATTGAGACTGAGAAGGGAATAAATATGAAGAGCAATAAGATGCTCTTAATGATCTTTTCCAAACTAAATGACTCAATGACTCTATGGAGTGAATTGCAATTTATTGCAAAGTGAGAAAGAGAACCCTCAGAAAAATGTAAAGCAGCAAAAACAGGAGATAGTCTAACAAAATATCAGGGGAAACTTCTGATGGGACAGGGTATAGATGACAGATTAATAATTTGGAGTGCATTATTTGATCTATTGAACATTGGCAGGAGCAGGCTATTCTATTCAAATTGGTCCTTCACACTTGTCAGAGTAGTGGCAATTATAATGGCTACCAAACCATTATAATTGCTGTAAGTGACAGTGGTGTTATGTATAACATAGGGTCTTTCTCTTCTTAGTTTTTGGTTACACTGAATGTGAAATCAAAGTTATTTAAATATAAATAGAATACAAATCCGCTGCAATCTGGAAAAGTAGGCTGGATGACCATATAGCAATTTGAACTTTCTGCTTTACATCTGTCTCAGCTTAGGAAGTGGAAATCTGGTTTGTAATACAACAGTGAAAAAGGCAAACCTTGTACTAAGAAGACTTTTGGACATGGGACAAATGTAATAACAAATAATCAATGCATTCATCAAAGCAAGAGATTGAGATAGTAAAAAAGCCTCTGTTAATAGAAAATCTTTCTCTGTTCCCTTTTTCTTTATCATTTTCTTGCCCTTTTTAAGCATGCGGGTTCCTCAAAAACATATTATCCCTAGAAAATGTTCTGCAGATTTGGAATTGCATTCAAAGAGAAATACTAGTAACTTTAGCATGTCATATCTGAATACCAGGAAAGTTTCCCTCTTTTTCTACCAGAGGTTATTATCATGTGCTGCAATGCTCAATCTTCCCTTGGTTGTCCAAGCTACATTGCAAATTTCATATATCTTTTTGCCTCATGTTCTCAGAAGGGGGTCTAAAAAGACAGACCTGATCTGGGTTATTATAGTTATTGGAGAGATTGAAATTGTATTTGTTTTCACAATGAACATTTTCACATTCCATTTGCATAATTTCTTAAGGTGGAAGATACTGCCCAGAAAAGCATCTATGGCATCAGGGGTCTAAAGCCTCTCTGGCTGGATTAAGCCCTTCTTTGCTCCAGGCTACTAACTTCTTTCATTTACTTGACTTATATAGCCAAGGAGCTCTTATATTTCACTAGAAATTACTGTATAATACATTCCATTACAATTATATTTCCATAGTCATTTAATTTAGTGCCAAGGAAAGAAAAAATCTGACCTTCAGCTTACTGGTTTTCCATTTGTTTTCTTGAGTATTTATGTAGAAACTCCACTCAGAACAGACATTCAGGCAAGGTGAACCTCAGCTAATGACAAGGTCCCTAGTCCTGCCATCAATCTGTATTTGCAGACATATTTGCACGTATAAAAGTCCCAACTCTGTCAAAATGCATACAACTGACTGCAACAGCTCTGAAAGTCTGTGAGAAATTTGACAGGGAGAAAAGAATATTTTACAGTTCCCAGCAAGGTGCTGCTGCATCTAATTTATTACACAAAGTTTGGGGATGCAGTAGTTAAGAGCCTTCCTAAATTGGATGATCTGCTAGTGGGGCCACTAAGATGTGCACGGTGGATTTTCTTTGGATGAAGCTCACTGAAGCAAATGGATCACTTTTGCTCAAAATCTCATGCTCACAAAATTTCATGTGTCAGTTTTAAGTGCAAAATGAGTCTCTTGAGATTCTGAGTTTTGAAATATTTGTGGAGATGCATAGGCACTTTCACACAGCTTTATCTCAGCACTGTAAAATTCCCATGATTTCTCTTGAGTACTCTGTGACTGTATAAAACCCTGAAACAGTTGAGAAGGATCAGATCAGCCTGCTGTTGTAATGGGGGGAATTCAGACTACATCTGTTCTAAGAAAAAAATATGTACAAATGTTGTGGATCTTTTTAGCTATTTTCCTTGACTAAATATAGCATAGTGAGCCTGTCAGTCAATAACCTGAGGTTTCCTCAGCCTTTTGGGGGGATTCTTCCCTTCAAAGTACTTTTTAGGACCTCTTAAGCAAAGATCTCAAGCTTTTATTTTACTGCCTGGTCCCACTATTACTGAAAAAAAGAGATTAATCAGCAGCTAAGGCCTCTTACGCTTGTCTCTCTGTAAGATTTATGCATCAAAGAGCACTCTGCTCCAGGGGTAAAGGTCACTTTCACAGATACATTTCCCCATATATTGCCAACTGTTTCTACTTTTCAAAGAGCAGTGGGTTCCCTCATACCAGCTATGTTTCGTGACTATGTTGAAAAACAAAAAAAAAAACAGTTTAGAAGAGAAGCTCTCTACTTGTCTCTTTTGAAAGGTTTTACAGATAGGTGATATTATTACTTTTTCTTCAGTTTTTGCTACTTATTTGGAATGCATTCTGTGCCACTTTGAAGTCTTCTGCCTTGTTCAGAACCGCAGTGCTGTAGACACCTGAAAGGAACCTTGATGGTGTCTTTGTATTTGAGACTTCTCTGGAAACCAAGCAAAGGAGAAAACAGAAGAGAGAGAGGTGGTCCAGGAGCATCAGGCTAACATTCATCTTCTCAGTGTGAACAGGAGCATTGGGAAAGAAAATGAGAAAGCTCCTTAAGAAACTGAGGTGGGAGCCAAATAAGAGGAATAAGCAGACCAAGGAGTTAGGAAAGTACCAGGTAAGGGTGAGTGAGGCTTGCAGAAGACACATTAAGAATCTGAGAAAAATTACTACTTTTGCTGTCAAACCAAAAATTATCAAGCATTAAATTAGTTCAAGCTGAAACATTAACTGTTTGTATTTAAAAGTGCTACTATGTCCATTTTCATAGTCAAGACTTATGGACATAATGATTTAAGTAAATCAAATTTGTTGATTATTCAGGTCTATAGAGATTCCTGATGCTTCACCTGGAATAATTCAAATCAGTGTGACAAGATCTGATCTCTATTTTTTTACATACCCATGCTACTGTCCTGTGAAAATGAGATTATAAGACTCTCCTTCACTCTTTCACTTTTCAACATGCCATTTACTAATATTTCTAAGAGGTATGTTCTTGGAAGTGCCCATTACATCACAAAAGGTTTTTAACTTGCTAGATTTCACTCACTATACCTTTCCATGTGCTGTCTCACAGAAGATCTTGACAAAAATTCCATACATTCAATTAAATAAGAAAGTTAGGGCAAAATTTTCTTAGTAAATTTATTTCTCTCCAAGTAGCCACAGAAAAAGTCAGTCAACAAAAGCAAAGAGCAATCTTCCAGCCCTTCAATAACCAGCAAGAGCCTATTTTTGTCCAAAATATTATTCCTTGCAAAATTACAAGTTTTCTTCAACCAAATATCAAATTTATTTATGGGGAGGTTTGTTGTTTGTTGTTGTTGTTGTTGTTGTTGCTTGTGTTTTGCTTTGGGGGGTTTTTTGCAACCAAAGTTTTTCAGACATCTTTAGTTCTTTGCTAAATGAGAAAAAAACACAAGCCAAAAGAATTCTGGTATGACTTTATGACTTTGTCCTTCCCATTTCAGTGACCTCTTTAGAGGACATTCTGGTTTCCATTTTCCATGTGCGTGTTAGCTTGACAGCCTGCAGATATACATATACAATTGTAGACATATACATATACGATATATTTCCCCTCTATTTTAAAGATATGGTTTCATTTTCCCCTCCTTTTATTGACAGACTTGTCATTGATTCCAGTGTTCATAAAAGCAACGATGACAGATAGATGTCTGTAACTTAACAACCCTCAGTGGAGTTCACTTGTCTAGCAGGTATTTCTTTTTTGCTTTTTCCTACTGACTAGGTTTCCTTTTCTCTGGAGCAAGAGTATTTAGAGATTTATGGATTATTTTCACTGAATAATGTAAAAATATAGAATTTTTCTGGGCAGCAAAGTTTCCTACTGCTTTTTTCTTCCCTACTGTGTACATTCACATTTCTTTGATGCAATTTTAAAAGTCTGATTCTAACTGATTTCACATTTTGTTTATTTAGTATTCTTCTGTTTTGCAAGAGAGAATAAGACTTCTTGATATCTTGTAAGAGCTCATAACTAGCTCTGTCATCAGCCCATGCAACACGCTAGTTGTTCCACAAAAAATAGTTCTTTATTTTCTGCAGATCATTCCATGATACTCACCATAATGTTTACTTTCAGCTCTTAAAATTAGTTCTGTGGGAAACAAACTTGCAAAAGCTACCAGCGAGAGAAAGCTGGTTGCGGGAAAAGGAAGAGCAATCACAACACTAGAAGTGGGGAGATTCTTTATGGCAAAACCGGGGCTTTCTAAAAGAAATTGCAAGTTGGCAGCTTGTGAGGCAGTTAGGAGAGCTAAGGTTTTAAGCAGAACTTGGAGAGAAGTTCAGGTGCTTTTCCAGGGATTTGAGTCAAATATGTCATCTGGAGTGGTCTCACCTGTCAGCACAGACATTTCAGGGAAATACCAAGACCTGTCTCTTTGTTCCTGTTTTTCAAAGTAGAGCAAACTGAATTTAACACATAAAACTTGCAGTTCCCTCCACCCCCCTGCCCCTTTCCTTTCCCCTGTTTTATTTGTCTAGCAGTTGCCAGCAGGGATCAGACACTAGGAACACTTCAGTCAGCACCTTTTTCTGGGGCACAAGCACCAGACCAGAATTTATTGGCTTTATTCACCGCAGGGATGGTCACTACATCCAAGAAAGAGCCTCTCCTGCAGGGCAGCGATGCTTCGCCACCAGCCCAGTCAGCCGGCTCTGACTGCAGGTTTCAAGCTTTGTTTCACGCCCCTCGGGCTGAGAAAAGCCTGCGCCTTCTGGAATGCTAACCATCCTTGTGGGACTGGATGCCTCTGTTTCATCAGACAATAAATTAGAGAGCTCCGTTGGACTGGAAGTGACCATTTCACCTAGCTTGGGGTGGGGATGAAGAGACGCGGTTGAGCTCTGGTTTAAAAGACCGGCCAAGAGTCGTATTTATCAAGTGGATCCCGATCCATCTTCTGGGTGGAAAACAGTAGCTGAAGCACTTCCCCTGCCGACGCAGGCTTTATAAAGCCGTGGGGGGGTTGGGAAGGGGGTTGGTGAGAACGGGAGGCGTGGGGGCTGCTCTGTGGGGCAGCCTGCAGTGACACGGCAACCCAGACATATGGTGTCATTACTCAGCCGACACAAATTTGACACTTGGTGAATTTATTATATTTTGGTTTGCTCCTGGTGCCTGAAAGGCTTTGCAACTGTCTCTTCATAGGGCCTGTCACAGATGTTGATGTATTTTCCTCCTCCACAGCCAGGTTTTACTGTGGAAACTGATACAACTTCACGATAGAATTTCTGGATGAATTATTCACGCATTGCATGCTTTCTGCACATAGGGGGTTGGAAGAAATCCATCCTATTCAATAAATGGCCTCTTTAATCCCCTTTAACAGAGACTTTTCCCTGACTTTAAACCTTTTCTATTATCACCTTTGTGATCCTAATGTTTTGGATAACATATTTATAGTTAATAGCTTTGTTAAATTTTTCACTATATTTCCCCTTAACATGCAATTAAATTCTCCAGACACAGTGATGAAACTGATACATAGAAGAGACAATAAACCATATGGCCCAGATTCTCATCATCTTAACTTTTGGTAGCCCTTTTTTTTTCCTTTTCTTTTTTTTTTTTTTATAATCCTGCAGATCATTCCATGTCCAGTGATTTATAGGCTAATTCCTGAAATATCTCAATATTTGTTGTTGTAGACAGAATGGGCTGCTGCTAATGCCAGTACCATCTGTGGAGATGATTTTTTAATTGAAAAGAATTTTCAGTCTTGAGAATAGAGAGTTGGATGAACTCATCACTGCCCCCTGAGAGAAGATTAATGAAATGAAAACATATCTTACAGCTTTAATACCTGGAGAAGTAATAAGGATGCATCAAGTGACAATATAGAGCATGGTGCGTGGGGGTAAATTGCTTTAACATAACAGGCAAAGTCCATCCAAGAATTAAAAACTGCATTTGCTGTTTTTAAAAACTATTGAGGCATTAATGCTTTGTACCAAAACTCCTGATTATATTTTCTTCCTGACTTCTAACTCCAGAAGCAGAGTTCAGATTCATATTCTCTTGCTCTTGACCCCATATGCTATAATTCATATTCCCAAAATAATCCTGTTTAATTTAGTATTAAATAGCTACTTTCCTATAGCAGTCTCAAAATTAAATGGCTGCATGGATATTAATCTTATCCCAAACTGGTGATATTACTTTTGAAAGACAGAACCAAGTAAAACTATGTAAATTGATATTCACTATCTGAAATATAAGAGCTCTAGTTTTGTCTTAGTGTAAAACTTACACTGCCTTGACAAGAATCGGTAATTTAAAGCCTTCTACATTTTTCCTCAGATTATTGTGCTTTGTATATTGTTAATACAGCCTGCACTGCTGAGTTGCCAGTTGTTAAATTGGAATTTATATTCATATTTTGGAAAATTGCCTTCCTCCACAAAGTTCCATAAATTAAGATCTCAGCCCTGAACTCTCATGGCAGTATTCAAATACGGAAAATATTGAAACTACCTGGCCTCCACCCCAGTGTTTTGTAGAAGGATGACTAATAAGCATTTAAGGTATTATAAATAAGAATTTCCCAGAGTGTTTCAATTTACACAATAACTTTAAATGAAATGCAGAAACTCCATTATTTTTTATGGCTTTAGTAAAAAACAGTGCATTTTCGTTCTTAACTTTTTTCCCCAAACAATTGCATATTATTCATAAAAGTACTGTATTTAAAATATAAACTTAAATTGACAAAATCTTGTCATTGCTACATCGTGGTTCCATGAAATAAGAAACAGTACAGCAAAATATCTTTTGATAATTTGAAAATGATGATTTTTTTCAATAGCTTGTAGCTTCTTTTAAGTTGACGTAGAGCAGAAAATTTTCTTCTAAAAATGGATTAACCTGAGCTGGACAGACACCATCATTGTTTCCCAATCTGAACCCTAAGCTCTAGTTTCTCATGGTCTAACCAAGTTAGTAAAAGAAAACAAATTGCAACATTCCAGAAAAGAGATGATGTTTTAAATGATAAATATCTCATTAGTAAATCAGACAGTGGAGCAAATATGGAATTCAAGTACCTATTATCTTTGCTTTTTTGACATTAATACACATACAACAATCCAGTTAACTGCCAATGATTCGGGTGTAATATTTGGAGATCCATTTCAGGAGCTGGGAAATCAGAATGTGGGGTATTAAGTTCATGCTCTCCTAAACAGGTAGTGACCTTATTACACTGCTTCTGTAAATGGGACAGTTATGCATTCTGAGTGATGCTTTTCTGCTCTTTTAGTCTTTGAATGCATTCATAAGCTACAGGAAGCTGCTCCTAAGTTGAGGAAAGAAAAGAACCATCTAAAATTTTGATGTAAGAGACAGCGGTAGAAGACTTTACTCAGACTGGTTACAGCCATAAAGTTGTATGACAGTCACACTTTGGACAAAAAAAAAATTTAAAAACCCCATGCTTAGAATATTTCATTTTTGGTGTTGTGAAGAATTGCACAGGTACCCCTTCCTTTTACTCCTTTTGGTTGGTGTCTCTTACACATGCCACTTGCCATGCAAACACTTCTCTGGTTGGAAAAAAACAACAAAAAAGAAAACTAATAGTAACTAGCCAGGTGCTCCATTATGATTGCTCTTGGCCCAAAAAAAGTTCACAATTACTTAGCCAACAAAAGTTATATAAGTTTGGGAGTGTTTATTTTTTCTTCCCCTAAAGGCCCTGGCCCAGTTGAAACTGCAATAGTAATGCTGAGATGCGCTACTGAATTTGCAACACCTTGCAATGATTGTGAGTCCCAGAATTAGTATTTTCTGGAGTGGACAGCTGTCCCTTTTCACTTGATGCCAATTCTTTTGCAACTCTGTGTCACTGTTCTGGCACAAGCCTGTTTGAAGGTTAGCTCTGCTGCGTTTCTGCTGCTCAGGAAATGCCATCGAGGTGCAAAGGCTGTGAGCAATTTCAGTACAGGGCTGGTGGAACAGTAGCCAGGAGCTGCTGTTAAAAAGACAGCTACACTGATCCACTGACATACATCTTTGCTTTATCTGACAGAAAAGCTCTCCCTCTCCTTTTTCCAGGCTTGTCTGCATATGTGCTGGAGGTACAAAGAGCGATGAACCAGAGGGCCAGTGCCAGACCCCATGCCTTGAAAGTCTCTTCAAGCCTTGTAACCTTTCCCCTCCTTGAAGTCCCTACTGAAAACTCATCCCTCGCTCAGGCGCGTATTAAATTACGGACGGATAATAGCCGGGCAGGTTGGGAGCTATCTAGGAACGACGTGCATCCTGGCTGTTCAGCTGGAAGATCACAGCAGCAGTACTGAGCATTTGTTCCCTCTTCAATGCACACCCCAAACACGTGTGAAGGCTTCTATGGCTCTGAGCTGAGCCTCTGTCATGCAGTCATGCCTCCAGATAGGAGCAGGAGCAGCCCTCAGGAACTGCAGTATTACTGATATTAGTAATTAGGCCCCATGCCCTCCCACTGGGGCTTTTCCTTCCCCAGATTGCCCTACAACCCTGTTACTACAGACTGAACCCAAGAATGACACCTCCCTGTAGCTTCTAGAACAGTGCTGCCAAATCTCTCAAAAAGTCCTGTACTGGCACAAAATAACAATCAGGTGAACACCTATTAAAAGAGAGCTAATTACAAGCTCTGAACGAGGGAATTTTCTCCTTTATTTTCCCATTTGCATGATTCTCAGTGTTTAATCTTTTTCAATGCTCTGGGGAATTACCTGCAGCCCACAGCCTTTGGAAGTGAAAGTAGTTCAGCTTCCAGTGCCATCACTATGGTAATGCATAAAGACTCAAACAAGGAAGAAAGGAATAGTAGGAGCAAGCCACAGAAATAATCCTTTTGTCCACCATAAATGTTGAATGATAATTGATATTATCAACAACAATACTTTGAAAGATATGAAGTTTTGCTAGTAATAAATATTTCAGCCTTCAGCCCTCCATGCAGACCACCTGCCTTTGGGCTTAATGGTCTGCAATTAGTCTACTACAATTTTTGGGGCTTCTAATGGCAACTATTACAACTACTGCAGTAAATATAATTTGGTGCACCTAAAAAAAGAAATGCAGGTGACGTGTCTTAAAAACCTGATATTCATTGCTAAGCATTCTGCTGGAAAGCATGGCTCTAAATTTATTTCATTTCCTTGTTTTCTAAAGGACTGCAGCAAGGGGAAAAGAAGAGGGAAGAAATTGAAAATTATTCCAGGGAATTACTCTGTTTTACTGAGTTGTTGTTATGTGCTTTACATTAACAAGCCAGCTCGAAACTTATAGGTGGCCCAAAAATGGATGATGTGATACAATGGGAAACTGTTCAAATTCAACACAGCTGAAGAATAGCCTGTTACTTGGCACGTATTTTGGCACTTACAATTCCTTTTCCCCCTGCCTTTTTCTTATGCAACATTTAATCTCATGTAGCCTTTTTCCCACTTCATTCTGCTTGTCATTGCCACCTTGCCAGTTGTGTTTGTGCAGAATGTATTTTAAGTAGTGTTTTTATATTTGGAACTTTGAAAGTAAATATTTTTTAATGTGTATGAGAGTAGGCTGGCTTTAAAATCTTCCATGCACCTTGGAGAATTTACATTATTTTTATGGCTAGTATATATGTGCAAGAGCAGATGGACAGAATAACAAATATATCAGGTAATAAATATCATCAGGTTTGCTATTCAGAGTACTATAGAATATAAATTTCTTAACATTTTTTTTAATATGATAATATTAAAGAATTTGGAAGGCAAACCTTTAAAGTGCATTCATTTTAAAGAGAAAAGGAAGAAAGGATATAACTTGGAGGAAGGGTAATCACTAACATTTCCTTTAGAGCAAGAACAGTCTCAAATAATATAGAAAAGAAACTGATCTGGCTCTGTTGTGGTTTAATGAGCTGTATCTATATGAGCAGAAAATTAGAACCTAAAATGTTGTCAGGAACTTACCTCTCACATCCCATTTCTTCCAGTAACTTCTTTCAGCCTTTGGTGTTTGGGGTGGGGATTTTTGGTTGTGTTATGGGAGATTTTTAGGTTTTTGGTTTTGGTTTGTATTTTCTTTTGGCGTAGGAGGGGCAATAAAAGAAGTCTTTCACCATCTCTATCTTGAAATTCATTCCTCTGTCATCTTCAGTCTATTGTTTCTACATTGGTCTCTAGCCCTTCCCATGTTCTTCTTTCATTTGGTTTCTTTCTGACTGAAAAAAGAATGAAGTTGACCCAATTAAAGAAATTTGGGGAACCTTTAAACCTTTAAAGGCACTCTAATGCCAGCTCCTTAGATCTCTTACTAACTTCTGACTAACTTTCTGAGGAAATGAGCTGAAACAAACAGGACTATTAATATAGGTTTTGATGTTTTTTACTAAATTCATACTACCAAACACCTCTTTGCTGGCCCACTACTCTACTGTTGGTCTATAGCTCTGTGGAATGGAAATGGCAGGATCAGTGGAGAGAAGAGAAAGGGCTGCTCAGTTTTGCTAGTTATGGTTTTTATGTGTAGCCAGTGAATTCTGCCTCACCCACTCACAGCCTTTTTAAATGGCTTAACTCAGAGGTTTCTGAACTCTTGAGCTAGATGAAAGTCAAACTCACTTTTCTGGTGTTTAGATATCAGCACACGGAGTTAATGGCTGTTGGAGCAGTCTCTTAGTTTTGATACTCAGTCTTGTAATCAGCAGTGAATAAGCCAAGGAGTGATGCTTTTTACAAATCTGCTAGAGAGGCAGATATTGCCCTGGGTGTTAGCAGAGTCTGTGGTGATTCAGGAAGCAGCTAGAGGTCTCTGAAAAGCTTTGGCAGAGTTTTTAATGAGTTTTCTTTGGGAATTCAGCAGTCTCCATGAAGGCCAGGTCTGTTTAAAAATAACTATTTACCTTAAGGGTTCTCACAACATGAGCCAGGCTTTTTGGTCTCTGAGCGTGCTTACATGCAGCAACATTTTTCCTTTTAAATGGAAAAATGTGCAAGCACAGAGTAAAGCATGTCTATTTTTGATTGCATGATGCACTTCAAAGTGATCCAGGATGTATTTTAGGAAGAGAAGGCTGTTCTCTAGCAACCACAGCGCCCAGTGAGATCTTTCCAGTAGCACTGGAAAGACAACAGTGGGTATGACAGAACATAAAGTAAGAAAGGGGGAAATTTCACTTATTTTATGTAGGAAATTACAACTTTTGACTCTCAGATCAGCCTTATGTATAACAGATCCTTCTCTGAAGAAAGTCATTTTCTCTGTTATATAGCTTGTGTGATGCTTCTTTTTCAGTTAATCTTTTACTCTCACAGATGGAAAAACTTGTGGAAAATGCTACTTCTAAAACACAGAAACTTTCCTTTATGGATAAAATACTATTAAAAAGTTTAGCAAAAAATTTTCGCTGATAAATACTACTGTATACCCTAGAAGCAGGCAGAAAGTCAAATCCCTAGATCTGAGCACTCTCAAATTTAGAAAGCTTGGCTCTGAGCAGAAATTTTTCTTGTGCTCAGAACATGTTTACCTAAGCACAATCAGAATGAAAATTATTTTATCCCACTAAAAGTTAGTAAAAGGAGACTTCATGCAAAACAAGTAAGCACTGTGTGAATTTGGAAATAATTTAAATACAAATTTTTGAGTTGTGAGGAGCTATCTTCTCCATCCCAGCACCTCTGACAGTTAAAATTTAGATCTTCCATACATGAAAAAATCACACCAGTTGAGCTTAAGTTATTATTGTTAAAAGATATTTCTTACTTTAGCTCTCAACGTGCAACACTTGCAAATTGTTGTCCAACTGTGTTCCAGTCTGTGCTAGTTCCACCACACATGGGACAAACACATTAGGTGTTTGGGTAGGTCAGTGATTAATAATATCTGTATTATTAGAAGGGAAGCATAGTAAAAATTGCAACCCTTATCTTCACTATTGTCATCTCCAGATGCACTATAGACAGCTGCTGGAGAGGATGTTTGGTCAGTCCATCACTTCTTTTGGTCAACTTTGTGGTGTTGGTTTTGCAGTTGAAGCTCTTCTCTAGACTAAATGATTCAGTGATTCTGTCAGTGGAAGAAGCTACACAGACATCTTTATTTTTGCTCAATACACTGACTGAATTTGTATATCTTGGTCACACAAAAGAACAAGGTCAGTGACAATGCAGCCTTTTGTAGATTATTTTAGAAGTAGCTCGATGATTAGGTTGCCTGTGCACTTTGAATTTTTGCTTGCCATTCAATTAGGGATATGATCTGCTCTGGTGATGTGTTCCTCAGGTAGAGTTGAAGCTGTATACTTGCATTTATCTCAGTCTAACTGTGCCTGCACTCAATGTGATACCAATATGGATATTAGCAAGACATTCCTAGCACAGCCAAGACCTAAGATGCTGAAAGCAGCATCTTAAGCCACCATTCTCTCTTTTGTCCCAGTCCTGGCCCCACATGCACTGGTGCAGAGGGAAGTTTGCTGGGGAAGCTGTGCACCTGTGTCCTCTGCTTGCTGTTCAGTGAAATCACTGCTTTGCTGAAAAAGTGTGTGCATGTGCTCAGCCAATTGCCCAGCAGTGTCTCTGGCTGTACCTGACAAGCCATGATGAACTGAAAGAATCTGCTGAGAAGCGTGTGAATCTGTATTCCATATTTATTTGCTCACTCTCCTAATCCTACTGGCATATCAAATTTGCTGCAAACTGTCTTTCTGCTACATTCAAACGATGCAAATTGATGTTTGGAGTCACAAGCAAAAGGGACACTGATGGACACACCGTGGATAACCAGATGAGAGACTTGGGAGTGTCAAGCAGATATCACGTTCTTGTTTTGTGGCAAGAAGCTGCTGCTGTCCATAGAGTGGTGATGTAAAACATCTGCAGTGCTCTACCAGGATCTTTCCATACTGCAGGTACAGAGTCAGAGCTCTGACTGTTTATTTAGCACATCATAAACATACATGTCTAAGAGGCACATTGCCCTTCAGTCTCCAGACTAAGGGGAGCTGAAGAGGACGCTTGTAACAGGTCAAGTACTGAACATTTTCCAGTGAAAACCCTCTTTGAAGGGTTATATATATCTCTATATATCATAGGTCTTTATCATCACATATTTTAAAACATTAAAAAATAAGTTGTGTAGTTCTAGCTGTACCATAAAAAAGGTAAGTGTTCAAGTAGGTACAAAGATGGAGAGAGACTTTTAGCAAGGGCAAGTAGTGAAGAGACAAGGGTCAATCGCTTCAAACTTAAAGAGAGTAGGTCTAGAGGAGGTATGAGGAAGAATTTCTTTATTGTGAGATTGATGAGGCACTCAGGTTGCTGAGAGTTGTTGATTCCCCATCCCTGGAGCGTTCAAGGCCGTGCTGGATGGGGCTTAGAGAATCTATGCCTAGTAAAAGGTGTCCCTGCTTACAGCAGAGGGGTTAGAGCTAGACCTTTAAGGTCCCAACCTAAATCATTTGATGGTGATGATTCTGTGATGTGAAGAAAGACACTGCCAACTAAAGAAATGCCATAAGCAACCAGAGGAAATGGTATCATATTGTTCCCTTGAACAGTGTCTTATAACTTAATTGAGATACAAAACCCCATCACCAATAAATGACTTTTTTCTCTGCAGTATTTTGAGGACCTGTGATTGAAAGTACCTATTTTGCAGAGGGTCAAAAATGGATGATACAAGATTTTGATGTATGTTTCAATGTGTAACAAAACTGGAAAGAGCTCCCTCATATTATAAAAGAATAGAAACCACAGGCTCTGTGTACTGGAAAAAACACTTAGTCACAGTTTTCAACTAAATGAATAGTTCTCATTATTTAAACTACCATTACTTAAAGTAAGGATACTCTAAATGCATAAATAATCAATTATTAATGAGTGAAAACGGATAATCAGATCAATCAAGTTCTTCCCCACTCAAAATCAGTTCATCTAATGTTTTAATTTGCTATTCAGTTATCTTTTTTTTTTGCCTTCTTGACAGCCTGTGTCCCTTTTTACAGTGCCTTGCTCCTAGGTCAGATAAGTATTTGAAACACACAACTTTTATTTAAAAGAAACAGTGTCTTTTAAACCTTTCTGGTTTTGAAGACTCTCTCAGAGATTTACTCAAAGCATATCTCTAAAACAACAAGAATAAACAGATGAAGGAATAATCAGTTATTTATTTATAAAACTCTTGAGATTCTGCATCATAAATTTGGAACTTTTGCCACGTAATCAATTTGAGTCTGAAGGAAGCCAGCATTTTCCATCACTTCGGAGTTGATAACTTTCTTATAAATACCTCTAAAACAGAAATAGCCAGTCTAAAATAGCAACCACTAAGCTAGTCTTGTTTGGGTAACTGTAACATTGCGCAGTGGATCTTGAAGAAACTTGTGCTGGGTTTAAAGGACTTCATGTTACCTGAGAAATATACTGTCCAAAGACTTTACATGGTCCTAGGACTTAAAGCTGGTGATGGAAGGTGGGTTCTGGTTCAGATATAATAAATGGAGAGTCAAGCCAGGAAAGGAAGTGAGACCAGGCAGAGTGCTAATTACACACTCTTTTTTGGATTTGGTATGATAGATACATAGCTGGAGGAGAGCTCTGTTTCCAAATGACATTTCTGTGTTGTTAACATATTACACGTGCTGAAAGAAGCCTGCCCAGGTCTCTTGAAACAGGGAGGAAGCAAAAAATGAAAGGTGACATACACGTGATGCTCTACAAGAGCAATGCAGCAGACATGATACCAATGAGATATATTTGAGACAGCAAACAGCAAATCAGACTTGTGAAAATATAGAGATAATTTTTGATATCTTGGCAGTAGGTGAATGCAAAAGCCTCTTCGACTTATTAAGGGTAGCAGTTTTCCAATGTGAACGTAGAAAGAGAAATGTGAATTTTCTTTTCACCTTCTGTGAATGAGAAAACAATTAGAATAATGTACCTTCCACTGAGCTGACAAGAATGTAGACATCCTTGGACATTGCAGTGAAGACTAAAGAAACTGTGTCTAGTTGGGTCTTTGCTCCTGCAAAGTGGTGAGGGAGCAACTGCTGCAAAGAGCCAGGCAGACGCTCTCAGCTGAATTGATTTTCAGCAATGGTTTTCATCAGCTGACATGAGCTCTGACCCCATGCTGTGTGCTTGCTTATGGCTGCTGCAGCTGCTGGATGCAAGGGTAACTGCAGAATAGGCAACAACAAAATTCAAGGCCCAAGTCAGCATCTGCAGCAGAAAACTGCACTTTAAGAGGGCTGTGGTATTACTTTTTGTATTTATTAGGCATATTATCTTGGGCTCGGTGCCATGACTCATCTGTAACAACATTATGCTTCTCAAGTAAAACACACCTCAGTACTTGGGATTTGGTGGTCTGAGGCAAGAACGGAGGAGATGTGAGATGATTCTGATATATATCACAACATGCTAAAAGTCACTGAATTGTGTATAGATCCATTGATAGGAAGATCTTTCAAAAGTCATAGTGGAAATACACGTCTTCTAGTAAACAAATCACAGTGAATGATCATATCATCCCTTGAACACAGCATACAGTATTAAACAGGGATATAGTACTAGATAGTCCTGTTTCTCCATGGGGCAGCATTTATATGTTCTTAAATGTTAGGAGGACATGAATTAAAATGGCTACTGTATTCAGGAATTTTAATTCCTTTTAATAATCCATGCCAAATGTGAATTGCTCAAAGAACCGCCTAATACACAACCTTGTTCCCTCTGCCAATTGAAGTGATTAATGCTCTAGTAACATCAAAGAAATTTTGTCCATTTCCTTCAACACAACATTTGGCCTTAAATCCACATTCAATATACTGTTATCAGTTAGCCCAAAATTATCACTTGCAAATAATTGTATGTAACACTTGTCCCCTCTCCTCNAAATTTTGTCCATTTCCTTCAACACAACATTTGGCCTTAAATCCACATTCAATATACTGTTATCAGTTAGCCCAAAATTATCACTTGCAAATAATTGTATGTAACACTTGTCTCCTCTCCTCTCCTCTCCTCTCCTCTCCCTTCCTTTTTCCTGTCCTCATTCTTCTCTGTTTTGTGTCTTTATTCTTCCTTCTTTCTTTTCTTTTCCAAAATATAAAGTTTTTCTTCTTGGTACAGATTTCATGCATATATCACAGCAAGCAAACACCCATAAGAAATCTTTCAATAGTAGGAAATGTTTGAGACAATAGAGTGCCTTTAAAAAAATCTTTTGAAAAGCTGCTCACCTTATTATGGGATGTATTGTTACTAGGGGAAACGGTTGCTATAGATAATTTAAAGCTTTCATGATTGAAATATAGTACTTGCATAATATCACTTTAAGGAATACTGTTCAAGACCTATGTTTATTAGTAATTGGATCTGGTTACAGTTCACAAATCTCTGATATCAGACCTCAATTAAAATGCCATTTGTTTAGTGAAGTGTTGAAGTCCATGACTTCAAGATGGTCCCAAGTTCACAGTCCAGCTGTGGTACATCAGCTGGTCAGCTCCATAAGGAGCGATTTCCCATTGCATGGGTATCAACACCTCTAGGAGGTTTCACACAGACATATGTACATAATGTTAAAAATAATCTTTAGCTACGGAGTTTCTTTTAAATTTCTCAGATTGGTAGGGTAAAAGTACCTGAGCTAACAGAAAAATCTTTTGTGCTCTCTGACAAGTGATTTTTACATCCACTGCTACAGGAACGAAGCAAATATAACTGTATTTCTTGCCTCTGAGCAGCACCCAAAGACAGAATTTGTAATCTTCCCCAAATGACATGCCATTTCTACACAATAGCTTGTACACATTTTTGCAGTAAAAAGGTTTGCTGTACGGGTAAGCTCCTCTGTCTGCCTTGTTAAAGGAAAAAGTCTTCTAATAAAAACACAAAGATCTGTATATGTAATATAGTAAACAGATGGTAGTCTCTCATGGCAAAGTATTTTTGTTCAGTAGTTTTCAAATATGACTTTTACAGAAAGTTCCTGTCTACAAAGGTTTGGGATTGGGGGTGTACACTTTTGTAGATGAAATAGTTACCCAAAAAGCTTTACAAGCCATTGGCTCCCATTAGAAACTTACTGCTTACTCATTTTCATGGGTTGTTGCCACTTTAACATAAAAATGGAATATGTGTTAACGTCTTCTTTTATTTTAAATTCTTCTTTTTTGTTAATTTTAAGATGCTCTTTCAGATTCCTGAGCCGTGAAGTGTTTTTTCCTACTTTCCAACATTATGGGTAAATGAGCATCTACTTCCTTCTTTTCCTCTACCCAGACTAAAAAACACTATTTAAGATAATATGTGTCTGTTCAATGTACTTCATGAAACTGGCAGCATGATTTCTCCACTCAGAAAAGAGAAGAACTATTTTCTACTCCTGTAGCTCAATTGCCATTCTATGTGGTTTGAGTTCTGTGTGTAATTCAGATGTAACAAAATCAAATAATTAACAACAGTAATGAAGACCTACTGCCTTTGGCTCAGTATGCTGCAATGCTCAGCAGGCTGCAATGTTTCCCCACTATTAGGTCTTTTCCATGAAATATCTTAGGCAACAACTTTTGTTTTTCACATATTTAATATGCAGCTAGGCAGACTCACTTCTTAATTCTAGTGCTAAGAGAGCTGTTCCAGGGATGTCTACACTTTGGGTCAACAGACATGTAGCTCTGTACTTCAGGGACCTGCTAGAACCTGAGACCTGCTCCTGCAAAATGAGCAATTCTTCTGGGAAAAGGAGGTTGGGAAATTTCATACATCATCTGAAATTAATACCACAACTCATTCTTATGAATAGTCCTCAAATTAGATTATAGATTGCATAATTTGTGGATTGCGAGAGGAACTGCTGAGTTCTGCCATTTGGCTCGGGTGGGAAAGGCTGCTTACATGGTCCTTGATGAAAACTGATGGAAAGACTTGAAAAATGGATCAGCTTTTGTGAGTAACAGCTGGTGATTTCTCTGCTAGCCTCCTTCTTCAAATGTGTTGTCCAAAATGCCCTGAACCAAAGGCAGGATTAGTGAAGGGTTCATGTGGGTAAATGAACAACGGCTGGAGGAAGCGGAAACCATTTATTGAAAATTCTCTTGACCATTTTGCTAGCAGCTAACTGAGAATTCCTTCTTCAGTTTTGTTCTCCAGGGCTGGAGGATACAGGCAATTATTGAAATTGCTTAACAAATACAAACTATGAAAAATAGGTTTGGAGGCATTTTTCAAAAGTGACAAGGTGTGCTGACCAACCAAGCCCAGTTTAAAAACCAAAATGAATGAGTGCTTGCTTTCTCTTTATTTTAATAAAGAAAAAAAATAATTTTATATCTTACAGTGACCAACTTCAGAACCATTACCACTGCAGTTCTATTTGAGTAACTTGGGAACATTCTATATTTTCATTCCTTTCCTTTTTGTTTAAATAATAATGCTGCTAGTCATGGTGCACAGTCACTGTTTTAATCAAGAACTGTGCATTTTAAATATTTGTGTTCATTGTAGCCAAGAAGTCTGCAGAGTCAGTGTTTTGACCAATTAAGCTTTAATCAGGACAGAATGTTTCAATGTTAAAATATACAAATTGCATCTGATCCACTGGCATATGCTACCTCTCTTGTTATAGCACTGTCTTTCTTCTCAATCTGAATGGCTTAGCTACAGGCTTTCATTTCTAAGTAATGACATGAGCCAACAGAGCTGTTACAAGAGCAGAGTGAATGCTACCTTTATAGCCCATCAGCTGTGTACCAGCACATCTAGCAGGCAGTATCGTGCCTCTTTATTTACTTACTCGCCATCTCTCTTCTTTACTCTGTGTTTGAAATTGTCTGTCACTTATGTTCTGTAATGGAAGACACATGGGTATTGTTTTGGTACTCTAGGGAGAAGCTGGGTTGTCATAGCTCGAGGCACATTGAAAGGACACAGGAATTACTGGATGTTCCATTTGCGGTGGGCTGAAAGGCATAATTCTTCAAAACCATCCACCCACTTCATCCTCAGAAAGTTAAATTCACTGTACCTCTCCTGCCCCTTTGCTTATGAAAGGAGTTTGCAGCTAAGGTCAGAGATAATTGATTAAGGCCAGCATAGATCCCCAATCTGCAGTCATCTCAGATGCCATTTGTTTCTCAAAACTATGAATCCTTGCTAATCTCCCCACTTGTGCAAATTTCAGAACCTGTACCATAACCATAACCAGTGTCATGAGCTCCATGTTCACCTTGCTGGCTGCAGCAGTTGTAGAGCCACTGGCTCTCATTTCAGTTCTGTTTCTTGGCATTTCTGCTACCCAGTTTTCTGCTGCTATGTATTTCAGTTTACTTTCTCCTTTGCTTTCGTAACATTCATATTCCCAAGTCAGATCCTATTTTATCCTGTTAGGCCCACTTGCTAATTTCCAAGACTTACAGAAATTCTGCTTATCTTGCCCACATTTGTGAGTATTCTGTGTTTGGTAGTGTCCTGAAATGTCCTTTAAAATGACCCTTGATTTTATTTCTTTGTCAATACAGTACTGTACTACATCTGATCCTCAGATCACCCTGTTAGAGAATTTCCCCTTATTTGATGTTTTGTCATTTAGGGTGATCCTAATATATAGTGTGATATAAACAGTCTTCAGTCCACTTGACAGTTTTCCTTTTCAAGCTAATTTGGGTTAATTTTGAGCTATATTATCCAACTAAAAAAAAAAAAAAGACCCCTTTGAAAACAGCAGAACTCTTCACATGAGCAAGCACTTATCAGAGTGAGTAAAATTTCCACAGTCTGTTCCTCAGAGGTGGCTTTTTCCTTTTTCACATTTCATTCATTGAATAAATTATGTATATTGTTGCCAAAAATTCTAACTAACCTACTTCTTTGATTTTAAAAAATTAAATCAAGGGTCTAATTTTTCCTACTACTTTTTCCTACCCTTCTGGTATCCATCCACAAAGAAAGTGCCAAAATGGCACAAGGATGACTTAACTGACCCTTAAGTTTCAGAGTTGTTTGAATAAGTTTTTTATGGAACACATCAAAATTTTTCTTGGGATTCACCTTTGATTTCTGTGTAGGCAGGTTAGAAGTCCCTATTCTCTTGTATTACCCAGTTCTGAATAGATAACACTGTCACGTATTGTTACTTTTAAGAAGGGAGAAAAGTAATCTACTTTCACTGAAAAACTGAGACACAGTTCATAAGACGCTAGCCTAAAAATGAAAGTATAGAACACCCTCCTATAAATCATATTTTGTGTATTTAAAGTTGTTGTGAAATGGACCAGAGGGAAACACAGAACAAAGCTTTGATCACTTTGATTAAGCACAGACCACCTATCAGGCTCCTGGGTGCCACTGTGCATCATGAACATTTTCAAATTTTTGTCATAATAGCTACCAGTCATTGTAGCTGAGCTAAAATAGTGGATGGTGATTAAACATGTGATTGAATCCAGACATTTTAATCATACCCCTTCTATCTATTTTTGCAAAGCAGGCTGCCTGCTTTCCCAGCAGTCCTCATGAATAGCCCAAGGATGATAATTTGCATGCTAACTGAATTCATGTACCACACTGATTGTATGGAACATCTGTTGTTGATTGTTTTGGTCCTCTGCTTTTCAAACTAATATATGAAAATGCAGAAGGTAAAAGGCAAATTATCATGCCAAGGGCAGAGAGCAATTTGTTCCTTCTCTTTTTGTTGGAACTCTGTGTTGTAGCTATTGATAAATATCACTACACTCCTGCTTCCCCCTGGACTTGCACTAAAATACTGTGCTTTAAGTTGCTGCAATTTTCCAGATGCTTTTTTCCCTTCTCAATCTAATTTTGGCATAGCTTTGGCATAACCACATTAGACGTGGTTAGAGAAAACCCTTCCCCCACCATCTCTCCCAGCCACATACCCACCACTGTGCATCTAGAACTGACATTTCTGTTCTTCTCTAAATAGATGTAAAGGAAGAAGGCTCCCCAGAAGCCTCTCTTGTCCCCAAAGTCTCACTTTGCTCAAAAAGGAAACGATTAATCTTCTCAGGAATGAGATTTTCCATCTTCATGGCAGAAAATTGAGATGCTTCCTAATATCGTCTGACGAAGCTGCTCCAGCATGGAGCAGGTTGCTGCCAGGATAGTTCTAAAATAAGAGCAAGTCTCAATACAGAGAAATAAATCTGTACCTCTAGATCCATGATACATCAGGTTTCAAAATAGTAAGTTGAATGGTATGTGAGTGAGAAAATTACTGAGGAGCTACACAGCTTCAATGGTAAATTTACTTTCACCCTGCATGCTCTTATGCTGCTGTTTGGAGGGAGGCTATTAAAATTGCCAGCAAGGTTAGCTAGTTTTTCCTAGTGTTTTTGCCTAATATGTAAGATGTAGGGTGCCTTTTTCACCACAGGAAGAAGAGACAGTATGTCTGTGCATGATGCAGTTTAGTATGTGAGCTATCTGAATGTTTAAGTTTTCAGTCTCCACAGAAAGAAGATAAATGGCTTGAAATAACCATTGAGAAAATATTCCATTAATCCATCAGCAGCTGTTGATTCAGAGTGCAACTGGCTGCAAAGATCAGTTGCATATTCAAGATTGCTATAGGAACAGCTATGGATTACATCACTCCAAGTCTCTTACAGTCTGGCTGCACTGGATCTCACCTTCTGTACTCTGTGTGTGTGAATACTGCATTTGCCTTTGCAAATTTCCAATATGCAGGTTGGTCCTGAGAAATACATCCGTGTCTACTTCCCCTGGTGATTCATTCTGGTGATTATTGTATGGCATCTTGGCTTTCATTTTTCTCTTTCTGCTCCTTTGTCCTTCAGAAGGGTTTGTTGTGGAAGAGAATTTGTTATTGTAGCATATATGAACATGCATGGTCTTTGTGGGAAAGCAGGGTCAGATGCCTGCAGGATCTTTCACGCTGAATCTCCAGGCATCAGCCCACACAAAGAAGAGAAAAAAACAAACAGGAAGAAAGATCTAGTAGAAAAGTGCAGCTGGGCTGAAGGCAATTCAAACAACAGTGACCCGCATGCATTATCTCAGTCATGCCTTCACTTGCCAAAATGAGCTGATAGGCATCTTAACACTAATGAGAAATTCGGACAAAAGCTCTACTGCTCCCGAGATTGCTATACTTGATATACTTCACTAACTTTGTCATGGACTGAAAATTAATTTTCCATGGACTTTAGTGTTAACTAGAATGGTTATAAGAGTGAATATGAAGAGGGAGTAGAAAAAACATTCAAGTGCTGCAAATCAAAATTAATTTTAATTCCCTGAAATTCACTTGTTGCTATCCTGGCAATTCTTTTTAGTATTGAACTGAAGGAAAAGGGATTTTTTAAAAATTTTTTTCTTTCCAGAATTTTTTCCTCTATCCAAATTATTAATTTAAAAAATTGAGAGTTTAATTTGTGTCATCTTAAAAAAAATCCCCTATGGTTTCAGTTAATTCCATTCCATTCCATTCCATTCCATTCCATTCCATTCCATTCCATTCCATTCCATTCCATTCCATTCCACTGCTTAAAGATGTCACAATGACTTTCAGGTTACTTGCAGACTTTCAGGAAAAATAGGACTGGGTCTAAACTAGTAATGGGAAAAATAATGAAGGAAAAAGTATTTCTGACAAAATCTTCAGGCCTCCTTTGCATATCCCAAAGGAGGGAATCAAATCAATCTCTGTCTATATATCATATTTAATTTCAGAAGTTTATTATCATTTGAATAATAATTTTTATTCTAAAACTGATTAAATGAATGCATATAAATGGTAGGGAAATGAGGATAATAAAATTTATGCTCAGGAAGGAAAAATATGTTCATTAAAATTCAAATAACAGATGCAGTCTCCTAGCACAGAACTCAATGTAAAATTCAAAATGTAACATGGCAGAAACCAAAATAGAACTGCCAAGCAAACTGCTTCCTTGTATTCCCTCTTTTCTTGGACTTTTTTCTTTTGATAAATATGACAGAGAAGAACAGCCAGACTTATGGGTTGGCAAACTTCAATCTTCTCAGTTTTTCATTCTTCTCCAGAACTAACTCTAAAATAATATGCACAGTGGTAGATCCCACAGTCTTTAGTTTTTGTTGGGATTATCCCACAAATCAAGGCCTCTGCTTTCCAGGCAGTACCACAAGATGTAGGATTTCTGCAACTTAAATGTCTGCTCTCTGTAATCAGGACTGACTAGTGGTTGTTTGCCATGGTTTGCACCAGCTTGTTCATAGCGTAGAGGCAGAGCCACAGCAAGAGCTGGAGTCCCTGTTAATTTTCCATTAAGTTAGTTTGGCAACTCAAATACATTATACTGTAAATATGCAAACAAAAGAACTTGATTCATGTGCTCCTGTGGTTGTTGGATAATTAAGTAAGGAGAGCAAAAATAACTGTGCTTCTATAGTCACAAGCTGTGCCTGCACAGCCAAAACTTTTTTGTCTTCGGCCTGGATCAAAAGAATGCCCCTCGGCAACATCCCATCTTTTTATTCTGCTGGTGGTGTGGAATGTCAGAGGTGGAATGTCAGTATCAGACACCGATGAGGGGTGTGTTTGTTAACCAGCAGTGCTTCAGAGCTCCAAACAGGATTTTGCGCCCAGAAAAGCAAACTTGGCATGACAGGTGAGCTGACTGTACAAAGCTCAGAAACTCCCACTTTGACCCAGATATGTAAGACTCCCCTTTTTTTAAAACCAGCTCTGTTCCAGAATCACCAGTCATGAGACTCAAGATGAGTGGTTTCAGTGCTTGAGAAAAATATTTGCCCATATTTCTGCTTTCTCTATTCTTAAGAAAAAGCAAAAAAGTATTAAAAGAACTACCAGATATTACTGGGAGGTTTAAGCTATCTAACATTAAGCATCTAAATATAAGACTGGTCGCCCATAGAGTGAATGGAGAGTAGACACTGGAAACGTTTCCCCAGTGCAAGAGTTAGGCAAACAGGATACTAATTTAGATTTATCAGTTAAATTCTTCAGTTTAGGCAAAGAAAAATATTCCTGGACATAAATGAGGATTGTTACTCTGTCTACACAGGCTACTTGTGAGCTCCTTTTTCTTGTGGTGGGCTTTCCTATCAGTGTGTAAGGCTTTGGACAACCCAATCATCCCTGTAAAGGTGATGTGGTGAAAGATGCTGAGAAGGGACACCTTCTGTTGGGTATCTAGCATATCTAGAATTCTAGAAGTGGAATGCCCTTGTGGAATTTTCTAGTTATGCAGATGACAGCAGCTACAGTGTTAGTCACATCTGATCAAATGTTCCTAAGAAAAGATGAGGTACAAAGTTCAATGATAAATTTTATCAGCTGTTTTGATCATTGATCAGGAAACTTCAAGAGTCAATATGCCTGAATTCACCAAACCAGTCTGATTTGTGTTTGATTATAATGTGCTGAAGCCCATGGGGTTATGTGGGTTAACCCTGGAGTGCAGTTCAACCCCAGCTGGCTCTTGAGTTTGGGGGAGAGAATTGAAAGGATAAAAGTGCAAAAACTCGTGGGTACAGATAAAGATAGTTAAATTGGCAAAGCAAAAGCTGTGTGTGCAAGCAAAGCAAAACAAGGAATTTGCTATTTCCCATCAGCAAACAGGCATTTAGTCATTTCTAAGAAAGCGGGGTCCATCACTTGTAATATCTACTTGGAAAGACCATAACCGAGTTTTCCCCTCTTCCTCATCTTTTCCCATCTTTTATTGCTAAGCACAACCTCGTACGGTGCGGGATATGCCTGTGGTCAGTGGGGTCAGCTGTCCCAGCTGTGTCCCCTCCTGACTCCCTGCCCACCCCCAGCATACTCACTGGCAGGGCTGTGTGAGGACCAGGAAAGGTTTTGATTCTGTATAAGATTTGCTCAGCAACAGCTAAAACATCTCTGTATAATAAACACTCTTTCCAGCACACAACATAGCACCATACAAACTACTATGAAAAAAATTAACTCTATCCTAGCCAAGACCAGTACCATGGCATCATGATCAGCTCAGACTGGGGGCAGCATCTCTGGAGCTTATCATAGCCACCTCCACAAAATTTCTATTCGAGATTTGTCCTTCTGGCAAGACACTTTCCACTACAGACTCACCTGAATTCCTGCAGTTTGCTCCTGCAAACTCTGAGCTCTTATGTTAGATATTAACCATTAGACATCATTAGCACTAAACTACCCTCTGGACATTCCTGCTGAAGACAAACATATCTGCCTTTTTTATGTGGATAAACTGCAGCTGATACAGAATAGGTCCTGAATACACTGAAGGCAGACATGGCCTAATGTTGACTCAAGTTATATGACTATTAGACTCTTCCAATATTTCTCACTTCTTAACACAACTTTTTAGATTGACTTGGCACTGTGATAACATGGACCTGTGAGTTCAGTCATGTGCACAGCAAATTCATTTTCTCNTCTGTATAATAAACACTCTTTCCAGCACACAACATAGCACCATACAAACTACTATGAAAAAAATTAACTCTATCCTAGCCAAGACCAGTACCATGGCATCATGATCAGCTCAGACTGGGGGCAGCATCTCTGGAGCTTATCATAGCCACCTCCACAAAATTTCTATTCGAGATTTGTCCTTCTGGCAAGACACTTTCCACTACAGACTCACCTGAATTCCTGCAGTTTGCTCCTGCAAACTCTGAGCTCTTATGTTAGATATTAACCATTAGACATCATTAGCACTAAACTACCCTCTGGACATTCCTGCTGAAGACAAACATATCTGCCTTTTTTATGTGGATCAAAAACTGCAGCTGATACAGAATTTGTCCTGAATACACTGAAGGCAGACATGGCCTAATGTCGACTCAAGTTATATGACTATTAGACTCTTCCAATATTTCTCACTTCTTAACACAACTTTTTAGATTGACTTGGCACTGTGATAACATGGACCTGTGAGTTCAGTCATGTGCACAGCAAATTCATTTTCTCCCACTATATCCTGTTTTATGGCTATTTGCTTCCCACATACTCTCCTTGTGCAAGGGAGCGTGGAATGCCCCAAGACAAAATCCATTTCTCTGGAGACCATGCAGTGTTTCCTGCACAGAAACAATTCCAGATCTCAAGAAGAAGAAGTAATAAAAGTTTGGATGCTGGAACAGCAGAACTGCTGATGTCAAGTTTTTCAGATACAATCACTACAGCTGGACAGGGAAAAAGCTATGGAAACCATACCCTAACTGATTATCTCAATCGATACCCTCAACCATTCACCCTTCTCTCATGTGTACTGTCGATGAGTGATGGCCTCTCAGTTGGGTTGTAACTGTATTTTTAATCTATGTTTCCTTTTTAGCCATGATTCTTCCTATTTTTTATCTTGTTTGTGAGCAAGCAATGGACTAGTCTAGTCTTGTGATAATTAATGACTGAACCCTGAACTGAAATGGTGCATGTGCTGTGCTGCGTCAGGACTCTTTGAACATGTCAATCTCCACTTTTTTCTCAGTTATATAGCAATAAATAATTGTATGCAAAATTCAAAAAGCAGAAAAAAGTAGCAGAAAAAAAATATTACTTCACCAGAGAAATTATCCTTCTTGCCAAAAAGAGCGACTATCTTGTAATCTCCTACTCTGACACAGAGATTCCCTTTTTACAAAAATAAGCAAAAAATACTAGTGAAAATTTCTTTCCATTTCAGTGATGTTGAATAGCTAAAGTTCTAGCTGTTTCTCAAAATCCATACTGTAGGAAGAGACTCCTAATGAATAACAGAGGCCAGGTAACATTACATAAAATGCTCAAAATGTAGTGTTTTCCAAGGAAGAATGCAGTTCTATACACACCAGTAAAACAGCCACTGCTTAGAAATACAATAATATACTTTTGTCTAGGACTTGAGTTTTGGTGGAATGGTGCTGTGAGACTAAGCACACAACAGCATGGCTTGTACAATAAGCAGAAGGAAGATACATTAATTACTGACCATTTTGTAAGGGGCATGCCTAAAAGAAGCTCAGGTGTAGCTCATCATCTGGTACCAAGGCTTAGAGTTCAGGACATCTGTGCTTTGCTTTCTCTTGTAAGTACTTTTCCACAGAAGCAGCACATAACACTCCATGTGAACAAAAAAAGTCAGCTGATTAACATCTGTTAGTTTGATTAAAGTCATACAGTCTGCAAAATTTCAGGTTCCAGTAAGACAAGCTTGCTCTTATAACAAAGCCAGGCATTGTGTAGCAAGCTGCCTTTGCTATACCTGCTCATATGATTTAGAATCATGTTTCACACCTGAAAAGGGGGACCCAGGCTGCCTGAACTGGTTGTGTAAATTTCCTTTTATGTTCAACCACTAAAAGATATTAGTAAGCATGCCAGCTACTGTCCTTACTACACAATACTGCAATAGAAGTTTGACTTCGGTTTACTTTGGGCGAGTGAGATTTAGGCAATGAGTACTTTGGGATTGCCTTGCTGGCATTCAAGCTGCTCATAACGTGATATAATTGTGCTGGTAACTGCATCACAAATGACTGCAGTCACCTTAGAGCAAATTTTGTATCAAAGTAGGTATTAAAATGCAGATGTGAGAGAATGCAGGGGTATATTTACAGATATCCTCTGCACACTTCAAACAGAATCTCATGTCATCAGGGAGGGGTCTAGAAATTTGAAGTAGCAAAGACTCTTGTCTGTGGTAGATGCTTTTTCTCCTCACACCTAACTACCAGTTAGGTTTAGTTTTGTCACTGGTTATCTTGTACCACCACAGTTCAGATTTAGAACAAAAAGAACTCAGACAAGGTCAAGTCTGAGCAGCATAGAATGTCTAAATGCAGGACACATGAGTGGAAGGACCACAGCTTACTCCATGAACTATTTCTGTCACCAGAAGAAGCTTTTTTCTGGAAGGATATTGGTAATCTGTGAGTAAAAAATGAGGTTGGCTGAGGTATCTGCCTCAGAAGTCTTGTCATAGGTCACCATACCTTGTGTAGGTGTCTGCAGGGTGCAGTGGGCAAAATAAGCTATCCACAGTGCTGTGTTAGCACAGTGCCATAATCAGCTGCATGTGGGACATACTAGGAGAGCAAAATAGCCACATCAATTTTGAATCAGCATTAGATCATGTCTGCCTTCAGTTCAGTGTAAGGACATGTGCTATATCAGCTTCAGTGTTTCAGTACAGCCCCAGTGCATTTCAAACATCTGCACATACTCAGCCTCTGCTGTGCACTGCATGGCTGTTAAAGTAAACAGCACCATCTTAATACTTAAGGCTCTGGTGGGAGTCCAGGTGTTGGCAACAATTGGCCCATGAGAAACAGTGTCTTCTAGTTGCACTGCAGAGAAGCAGACATCACTGGTAAGTAATAATTTCAAGACCTAGCATCCTCTACCCAAGTGACAAAGAAATGTAAAGGCTGAAATGAATATGCTAAATCCCTGGCACAGCATCAGAGATTCCTTCTCTTTGCACTAGAAGAAAAGCCAAGTCAAACACAGATGCGTCTTGCTGAGCAAAGCACAGTGTCAGTGATGCAGACTGGTTGACTGGTTTTTCAACTAAAAAAAATATATTTCTAGGATAATCAATTTTCCTTCAAAACAGTGCAGGAGGGAACTGGGCTGACACCTGACCAATGTGAGTGATAGGATGCCATTTTCATTGTGAAGATACAAAGGTATTTTAGCTGTGTCCCCTAGCTGCTGCAAATAACCCTCTTAAAATTTGATCTAGGTGCTAGCACAGAATGTCAAGTAGCCTGTGGCCAGGAGGATTCTGCAGGTAGGCATCATAGTTCAAAATAAAAAACACGGTCCCAACTTAATTTTCTGATGCATCCTAAAGACATTTAAAATCCTGTGCCTTTCCTTTAACAACTCACAGGGTACCTAAGGTGAAATTGTCACTGCAGTTCCATTTACTGAAGTCACTGGGTGATGGTGGCAAGAAATAATATCAGCTGATAAATGTGTTTCTCAGATGACTTGAAATCTTTCAAAAAATCCACCACTCTCTGTGAAGCACATTATCATCACCAGGCTAATTATACTCAAAGCTGATATTCTAAAGGAGTTCAGGGATTTCCTTTTATATAAGAAAGTGAGATGATTAAATGCCCTTGCAGTGTCTACTTCTTTCAACAAGTAGATTTCTGCAGAACTGTTACAGTCTGAAACGTCCCAGATGGTGCTTTCCAGTTGCACTGGAGCATGTATTTTCTGGTAATTGCACAGCTTACCTAATTCCCTTGATCCCGAAGTCTATTCTCTTGTAACAAACTTTTTTAAAGGGAAGCATCTGTTTTATGCAAAACCACACTTACCATTTTGAAGGGGTTGGGATGTGGAGTACATAAGAAGCATGATTTTGAAGACTTGGAGTGACTGTAGGGACCCATCTGGAAATTATAAATAAAATGTAAAACTTGAAAAAATTGCAAGTGAACGGTAAAACTTCAATAATTGTAAGTAAAAGGTAAGTCTGATAGACACTGAAAGCCAAGATTAGCCTAGAACATACAAAAATGATTTGTAAATCAGGCCTCTGTGTACTGTGGCCTCTTGTCTCCCCCAGGTTACACATAAGTTTGTCTACAAATCTTTGTTGCTTTTTATCTTTTTTTATTATGGTAAATTTCAATATGCCATAGCAATCTATTTAATACTTCACTAAGGATTCTGCCTCGTGCACCAATATGAACAATTACTGCATATGGTTAAATGCTTAATCAGGTATGGGGAGTGAAAACAAGACTTAAAGATACATCTGTGATAGTATCCTATCACAGATGTATCCTAAGATGCCTATGTTGATAAAAGCAATCACTAAGAGCAGAGGCATTTTGTTCAGTACCTGAACACAAAATCTTTGGAAAAGGGGATGAAGTTAGGCCCTGTGAGTAAATTTAAAAGACTTTTTTCACAAAAAAAAACTGGCAGAAGCTACTGAGGATTATGCAGGGGAAAGGGAGATTGCAGCTCCCTGGGAATGGGGGTCAGCTCTGAGGAATTATCCTAAGAAATGAAATTCACAGATAACTTAATCTAACAAATTCCTTTCCAGTAAGAACAGCCTGGTGCATTGACAAAACCCTCAGTGAATCTTGATCTCTTTCAAGAGTGCATGGTAGTTTTTAAAGCTTTTAAAGCTCTGGGATTTTTTTGTACTAGAGGCTTTGGATTCGCTGTTGAGCGTGATGGGACTGTGTGTGGGAGAGAAGGGATTTGTGCCAGAGACATGTAGACAGCAGGGTGAGTGTGAGCCAGATATGTCTGCAATGAACAGCTATTTCTGGCTGCTCTGGACAAGGACACCTGGACTTCAGCATGAAGAAAAAAGAAATTAATAAAGTTGAAGGGATGAAAACCCTCTAAGATACTGCAAATGACCTGATATATCCTATTTGTACTCTTCAGTGACTCATGAATAACACAAGATCACACTTGACTTGGTAGCTGACATTAGAACAAGGTATAAGTTAATGAACTGACATTGCAATTTTTAGTTTTGAAAAAAAATTAGTTGCATAACAAATAGCCACCGCAACTTTTTGTCCATATATTTTATTACATTCTCCTGAGTAAGGTAGAGGGGAGGCATAAAGTCAGTTGAAAATGTATGTGCATTGTCTGGCAATAAATTATTCAATTAATACTCTGATCTCAATACTGATGAGTATTGAGATACTGAAGTGAGTATCTTCATCGTTAGTGAAATTACCAACTTCAATGGAAAAGACAGCACCACTAAAGTAAAATGTCACACACTTATCTTTATTTAGTTGATGCTCTATTTTTTTTTAATTAAAAAAAAGGGATCAAGCTAACTAAAATAAGAAATCAAAGCCTATTTTTCCTGCAATCACACAAATGCCATATTGTGCATTTCCTTTAGCAGAGCCAAACTGGACAAGGCTGCTTTTGTCCATCCATCAAGATACTCTGTGACAACAGACACAGCGATCACTTTAAGAATCAGGTCACAGTTCTGTGTTTCTTTTGTGTCATTTACCCTGTGTTCTCCACCATCACAAATGAGGTATTAAGGAGTTACATGGTCTTCATCACACAACCCATAACTCAGAAAAGTTTCTCCCAAAACTGCCCTGAGGACTCCAAGCCAAATGTCACATCCAGGACACAACAAATACCTTCCTTCATCCTAAAAAAAAATCAGGTTCATTGTACAAGTCCATATGTATGAGCACACAGAACCAGCAAGCCAGTGCCACACAGGAATTGTGTGATTTCTGCAATTCCTACCAGCTCACCTTATGGGCACTTTTGACCCAACACACTTTATGTGACCTGTGACTTGCTCACCTGCCTGGTAGCCCAGACCACAGTGGCACTAGATCTACAAGTAGCCACATTTCCAGTGTCTGTAGAAATTGTAAGTAGACATCTCAGTCCATCCCTCTGTAACTCCACAGAAATAAAGATGAGTCTGGCAATAACTTCACCTACTGCTGGACTCTGTGCATGAGGCTGTTCATAGAGAATGATGTTCTCATGTCTTAAAAGTGTGCCAAAACCTGCAGCCAACGTGGGCAAGGTAACACCTTCGGCACTTAATTGACTGGCATATGGGTAAATAACAGGCCTAGCTTGTGGCTTTCACATGTTGGGGAAGATCTGGCTGCTTTCACAGTACACAGACATGCACCCAAATTCCCTTAGCACCACAGAGGGAGGCCCTTTTTCTGATTTCATCTGTTTTTGAATACCTCAAGTGCAAAGACATTGTTCCTTGTGTAAACATCCATTAACGCTAATGCATGCCTGGACCTGCCCCAGCTTCCTGAATCACCAGCTCAGAAAGCATGAAAAAGGAAAACATGACAAATGCCACTGCAAAGTGAACTGAGTCCATCTCCAAAACCGTGCAACACAGAAATAGAGGGGTCTCAAAATATCGTCAAGCCTTTACTCTAAGGTGGGTTCAATTTTACCTCTAGGCCATGCCCAGCAGGGCTTTCATAGGTAAAGTTGATCTTTTCCTATCTCCCTGATGAATCTTTACTAATTAACTTAATGTCTCCTGTGGGTTTTACTTTATAAAACTCTTTTGCTGTTGCCATTTTGGACTAATTGATCTGCACCTTTTTTGAAGGGACGTATGCCAATAGCGAAATGTTGGTCCAGATACAGCCTAATAAACACAAATGAAGTATTTTTTCTTGAATATTAGCTAGAATGTTTTTGACTAAAAACCAGAATCATGTTTCTCTTAGGCTCCTATTTTTTCACTTGTTTATTGCTACCTTATCTTTTTAACTTGTTTATTACTACTTCAACCAATTGTCCTGCACATTGAAAAGGTCCTTTTTTTTCCTTTCCTTTGAATTTTTCTCTACTGAATTTAATTAATCCAATTAATTGATTTAGGACTTCTCAACTTTACAAAGGTATTTAAAATGCTGATCCCTTCTTCTAGTCTACAAGTAACCCTTTCACAGACTTTTGCTATTTGCATATTTTGTAAACATGTTCTACAACCTCTAATCAGCCAAGTCAATACTGGAAATGTTGAGTGATACTGGCTGAAGTCATCCTTCCAGGATCTTACTTACATTCATAACAGAAAATTGGAAATAAGTACTGTTTGAGTGCAAGTTCTCAAGCAATTCTGCATCTACTGATCTTGACCTAACTCTGACCTAGGAAAGGCAAAATACTCTTTTCCCATTCTTTATGGATATGGCACATGGAGCATGAATTTTTTAAAAAACTTTCCTAGAGGCAAAATATGTCACTATTATTGTTTCCTGCCTATCGATCACACTACTTATTCAGAAAGCAAGAAAATTAGGCTTGGAAATAGCTTTGGCACAAGCTGCTTTTGGCAATCCATTCTGACTGCTTCTCATCATATTATTACTTATTATATTTTTATTAATATTTCTCATTCCTTTATTGCTTAAAATTTTGTTTTGTGTAAGAGAGTATTTCTGTATGTTTCTGGAGCCCTAAGGTTAAGCTTGACTGATTCATAATTCTTCAGAATGTTACACATAAAGAGTCCATTTAGTCTGGTGGAATCTTTCTGCTGAACAACACAGATAGGCAGAACCAGTGAAACTACTTCTGTGTTTTATCTTATGGTAGTGAGTAAAAACAGTCTAAATATGATGGCAATCCATGCTGATGTTCAAACAGGTATACATTTCAGGACACAGAAGAAAATAGGAACTTCTACCCCTAGATTGGTAACCTCTCTCATATTGAGAGTACTCAATTCCATATTCTGGATATAACGGGTTTTCTGATGCCCTTTAGTTGCAAAAGGTAAACTTGCTCAGATATGAAAAATATCCTTTTACTTTCCCAGCTGCAGTCATGCTTTTCTCTTTGAAACTTCTGATATAGTTTCACATGCACAGAGCTGTGGACATCTTCTGCACTTCAGTCCCCAAGACCCATCATACTTCTTAACTGATTTCTACAAAGCTTCTATAGACTATTAAGGGAAACCTTACACACAAGACTAGCATCTGAAACTATAATCACACATCTTCAAATATCCTAGCATTTAATATCAGCCATCCTCTCCCTCTGCTTTTCCAAATTTATCTATGGAAACAGCCTTGAAGGAACTGTAAGATTATGAGGATAATCCTCTAGATTATGAGGAACCCGCTGGAAAAATGAATCTTTCAAATTTCGTGTTCCTTTTTTTGTTTTGTCTCTCAAGGCAGTGATTTTCAGAAAGGATTTTACAGCAGATCAGAAAGCACAGTACTGCTATGGATTCCTCATTCATACCAGCACCAAATTGTCCATCTTTATCACCAGAAGAGCTGTGTATACTCCAACACATCATGAATTAAAGGAGGAATGAGGAAGCAGCTCAATGTCCAGGATACTTTAGGAAGAAGAAAAGCAGAAACATGAAGAAATGGTTGCATAAGAGTCCCAAGCTAATAAACCAAATATAAGCAAGCAACCAGATTTTTATTTTTTTTCCAGATATATAATACATAGGGAAGTCTATTTTCTTCAGTGAACTGCACATCTGAAATGGTTTGCAGACTTGCCAATTGGACAAGCTTTCCACAGAAGTTATATGCAGAGGGGCAAGATCCTGATTCTTGGATTTTTCTCTGTGTATGCAGTTTCTTCTGTGGCAGTTCATCTGAAATAATTAGGAACTGCAGCAGAAGGTGTGATCACAAGATCACTTGTACAGAAGCCATGTGTCATCCATGTTAAACCTTTGAGCTGACAAGAATCCTGAGAGGCAAGAGAGAAATTGAAAACCATTAAAAACATTTCTAGAACCATGAGCTCATATTTACAACATTAGGAAAAGGGGTTTTTCTCTTTGAAAGCAGGCTGAATTTCTTAATATAAAAAGATTTGTTACTACCTAGGCTGAGGAGATTGCTGAAGGGGACATAAGGATACAACCAAGGGAAATCCCAAGGACCAGGGGCACTCTGAAAAGGTAAGTGGTGTGAGTGAGAGAGGCTAGAAGGTTCTGAAAGAAGATGTGCTGCTAGAACAAACAGGAATCAGATGGGAACAGAAGACTTGGATCATAGCAAGGAATGATGTGACGAGAAGCAGCAGAACCTAAAGGAAAACTGACAGGTAATGGGAGATGTGTATCTCATCTCAGAGCCTCAGGGTACAAAAATGAAGTCTTATATTGAATGGGAAGAGCACATTTTTATATATGCACCAAAGTCTGAATTTTTCAGACTCAGAAACACAAAATCAATAATAAGACTGTATAGGAAAGCTCAAAGTCAGAAAAACGTCTGAATGTTTTTAATAATTTTCATATATTGACTTGGGAATAACATGCTTGATTTTTTTTAACAATTTACATTAAAAAATATAGTGCACTGCAAAACAGAAATAACTAATGCTGTAAAGTGTTTTCAACAACCTGACTCAAGTAGAGGTCACATTGAAAATGTAAACTTTTAATCAGGAGATCAATCTGTAGGGATATGGGGAATTAACTATGTTTTTTTCTTGATTACTACATTCTGGCAAAGGCCCTTCAGTAGAAGGAATGTAAATGAACAGGACAAGTAGATTAATTACAATGTATGACTTCCAGACACATTATTATTTAATCTTTGCACTTTTCAGTTGGCTTTCATCATCAGTCAACAAAAAAATTTCTTCATCATCATCTGTTTGCTATTTACAAATCTAACTCAGTTATCATCTCAGACTCCAGAATTCCAGGTCTCCCTGTACTCTTTCCTTTTCTGCCAACAATCTTTATGGAACATAGGAAAAAAATTGAAAGCTTTGGCTGGTGAACAGGGCATAGCCATAATATTTTCTCTTTCTACACACAACTGAACATCCCACACTACACCTACTGAGACTTGCATGATGACATCATCAGGGATGATGCCTCTCCTTACGCTGAGTTTCAGCATATTATTCATTGCACTGCTGGCATTCCCTGTGTAAGAGAAGCATTGTATCCACAGGAAAACTACTGAAGATGGATTAGAAAAGCATATATTCAAATTTACCATTTATCCTAAGGGCAAAAAAAAGTATTTCTGCCTAGAATGTATTTGCAGGCAGAGACTGGATAGAGACTGCAAGACACATTTTGTTGTCCCAGACAGCACCAAAGAAGAGTAAGGCAGGCATCAGCCTTCCTTTTTCCTCTGTCCTTTGTATGGAATTCTTTAGAAACATTACTTTGATGTCATTTCAGCACCTGTGATGAGACCATCTCTTCCATGGAGAATAGGAAAAGTATGTAAAGCACAAGGAGGAGCTACAAGACAATGTACTTCATCCAAATAGCTAAAATTCCTTGAAACAATAGATGCATAGACCTCTTGATTTCCTTGTGTATCACATTCAAGCACTGAAGTTCATGAGTGTAGAACAAGGCAATGTAGATCTATACTGTTAATTTAGTCCCTAATCTATTTGTTTGAATGTAGTTCATGTGCTTCTATCCTGTATTTTCTGATGAGCTTACCTTAATAGGAAAAAACCATGTTGATTTCTATACAGCAGATTTTTGCCTTTAATCATTGGAAGAAGTTATTACAAAGATTTGGTACAGCATGGCAAATTTTGTTTCTGTCTTATGGTGCAAATAAAAGTGTTCTCAAGTGTACAATATTTCCTTCAGTGACTCCATATCATCCATTTTACCTATTTTTTAATTATCTGTATAAAGCAGAAAATAGGTAAATTCTCATTTATATTTTTCTATGCAAAAGCACATCATATCAAGAAAAATTAATTCACTGCATAAACTGAAAATTAATGGAAAGGAAACTAAAGTAATAACTTAATCATCTCAGCCTAACATGGTTCTTTTTGGTGAACAGGACAATGAAGAAAAAATACTTCAACTTTACTTATACTTCTTCTGAAGTCACCAAAAAACTTTCCAGGAAATGCTTAGTGCTTAAGTCCTACTGCTTTCATATTCATCATCTCACAGGATATACTTAATATGTCAAAAAACTGGACTCAAAATAAATACTAAAAATGGAACTACTTAAGATGAAATTTTGTTGACTATGAAACACTTTGTTTGGAGAGATATAGAGAAAACCATAAGAGAGGAAATTGTGGAGTTTTTTCCTTCTCAGTTCAACCACCTCTATACGTAACTGAGTACCCCAGGGAGCATTTTTAGCTCACCATATGCAGATTTCTGTACATATTCAGCTAAAGTATCTGTTTCTATGAAGTGACTGGGAGGGCTTTTTTCCTAAATTGTTCAATCCTTCCATGTGCGCCTCTCAGCACACTCACAGTTTGGAAATGCACTCTGCTGTGAATAGCAAATGAATATTCTTTGTGCTTTTCTTGCAAGCTGAACCTGGGGAGGAAGGAATGAGTAGAAATAGTAAAATACAAAGTTCAATGAAACTGAAATAGCAAAGGAAAAAAAAATCCTAATGGCTTTATCCAAGAGTAATGTAAAAAAAGAGAGTAGAGAGTTTTGTGAGCTTGCTGTTGAAAAGTCTGTCAAGAACAGATGAAGCTAAGTAGGTCAAGTACAGGTCAGAAACTGTTCAGCTTGCACTGCTTTTAAGTTTTATAGAAGGCAGCTCTCATTTGTCAGAAAGTCAATGGGACAAAAATATCCTCTGTAAGTAGCTTAGGATCAGTCAGCCTTCTTTCAGTATCTAGATAGCCTCACAAACAAAAGCAAAGACAAAATTCTCTACTATTGTGAAAGAGGATGGGGTAAGTAAAACAGAGGTATGGAATGAAAATGTCCTGTTATATGATCTGGAAAACCAGTCATTTTTGTCTTGTACCTAGTGCACCCATGCAATGAAAAGTTCCTGAGTTCAGTTAAAAACCTCAGGTGTAGGCGAGCCAATTTCTTCAAGTCACTTCAGCCAAGACACACAAGCAATGCCCCACTCTCCTCACTAAAACACAGCCTGTCTCGCCTGTGAACCAGAGGAATTCCAGTTTCTCTCAAAAGTCTTCTGTCTGAGCTTGTAGACCAAGCTGGGGAAGTTAACTAACACTTCGACGTCAGTAAACTTTGAACAAGAGTCTAAAACAAGACTTAAAATTAGTTTTTGCATCTCACTTGATCCCTATGAAAAAACATTTTTGTAAATCTCTTGGAAGGTATCCTTCATATGAGAGCCGATGAAAAACCAAAACCAAAAAGGAAAGTCTGAACAAAAATAATAGGATGCAAAACTTTAATCAAAATGGGTTCAGTCATTTGGTGTAAGCACCACATACAACCAGCACCTTTTATGGATTCAGAGATTATGGAGGTTTTTAACACTGATAGCATACACAGGCATAGGCTTAAGTACTATTCTAAGGCAACAGGCTTCTCTTGTACAGGCTCATGTAGAAATAAATTGGGGCACATGTAACTGATAATTAAATGTTATTAGCAACTCTGGAGAGACTGACTGCCCAGAAGCTTCCTGAGTCTGTGAATGTGATGTCTGGGATTTGTGGAGGCTGTGAGCCGGGGCACAATGGTTGAAAACTTTTTCAACTCTTTCTCTACTACATGTGCCTTGCACCTAAGTGATTTTAGACTTTTAACATGATTCATTGGTACCATTGTCCTTTCTTCCTCCACAGGGTCTTCTTGCCCCTTTTAATTTAGAATGTATGAAGTGTGCACATGCTGTCACACAAGGAAGCCACAAGATATGCTCAGGTTCTCAGGGCCCTGGGTGGGGTGAGTTGCTTTGCTTTCTACAGTACACACAACAGAAATATCACCCAGAGAGGCACTGAGGAATATATCACTGTGGTGTACAGAATGGAGATCTTAAGGTACATTTTGTGTAGGAGAAGCCATGTCATGCCAAAAGAGCTCGGCAAGCCTGCTGGCTGGTGTGGCAATAGATAGGCAGCTGCAGGTCCACTGGAATCTACAGAATTACAACTGCATTGTTAATTTTAATGAGATTACTCTCAAAATGAAAGTTAAACTTGAAGAGCTTTGATGACCTTTACTGAGAGCAGTGCTTAAGTTGGTAGGTCTACAGCATGCCAACAAAGCTTAAATATGGGTGCTGCACAGTCAGACACACCGACCCTAAATCCTTTGAGTATTTACAGAGCACTTGCTTTATAAACACAATGTTCTTACAGGCACTTGAGGCTGTGAAGTGTCAACAAATATTTAGACTGCTGTGGAAATAGGTTCTTCACACAAGTGTGAGGGGAAGCTTTGGAGTGCAAAGTAAATTAAAAACCAACTGTGTGTGTGTTGTGTTGCTTCTGTGCTCTACACTCTCTTTGCTTTGGCTCCAATCCAGACTGAAATCCCAACACTCTCCACAAAGGTGGGAAAAAGCTGTCTATAGGACTCAGTCTTTTACCTCCCAGACTACAGCTGCATATAAAACAGGAATGTTTTTTTCATTTTTTAATGGAAAACTGTTTTGCAAACAAAGTCATATAAATAAACAACTCTGTTTGCTGTTTGGAGAAAAGAATTATGAAGAATGGCTCCTTGCCACCTGTGTGGAAATCCCATTAGCTGCAACAATTCACCGGATATGGTGAAAATGGTAATTTCACACAGTGCTTGTTATCGATCCATAATTGTCCACAGAAATACAAGACAAAGGAGGGTTGCACTTAGTGTGCAAAACAAAGAAAGGAAAGTATGATCCAAAAATGCTCAAACACTGAATAGCTGCACCTCCCAGGAAATTGCCTAAAACTGAAACAAACAAAAGAAAACAATAAAGCAAAGCAGCATCCTCACCTCAAGAAAATTAGAATCAAAATCAAAAAAAGTGGAGGCTGGTGGTTTCTGAAACACTGTCTTGGTGCTCTGTAGACTGGACAACATGTGCAAAACATGGACACAACACACTGGCCAGACAGGCTCTCTGTGCTGCAATCTCCATGAGATGGTGAGCCATGACAATGTCATGTCATGATCCTTTTGAGAGCTGCATTTTTCCCTGCGGTGCACAGCCCACTAAGATAAATAAAACAACGGAAATATAATCCCCACGAGACTCTGAGGCAATATAGGCAAACAAATGCCTTGTTTTTCAGAAATTTCATTTTTTAACACCAAGAAACAAAAATTTCTGCAGAAATGAGAGGCTTTTTATTGAAAAAATCACATTTCATCCATGATCCAACTTTTTGTCAACAGAGTTAATATGAAAAATCTCTCTGGCTGATGAATTTGAGGCCCATTTTCTTAAGAGGCCAGATCCAGTCATAGCATAAATCATCACAGTCCTATTGAGCTCATCACTGTGTTTACACCAGCTCTGGCCTCACACTGATTAAAACTGAAAAGACACAAACATTAGCTTAAATTGTCTGTGATACAACAGAGATCTCTGCTGATGAAGCACAGCTCTTTAGCAATACTTCATTTCATAGGAGTTAAAAAAAAGAGTAAAAGGACTAAAATGCCAGCTTAAAATGAGTATTTCTTAATTTTATCAACAAACTTCTGAAATCTCAAAGTGTTGCTTCTTCAGCTGCTTTCAAGGCAGGAGAAAAAGAAAGAGCAAATTAAAAGGAAATACTAAAACCACCTCAGAGACTGCAGCCTGAGGCTGTAATTCTGCTTTCAAGAAGAGACATTAAAAAGAAACCTCAGGAAAGCCTTGAAATATCAGGTAAAAGAGTATAAAAGTCATTCACGCTGTGTTTGATGTGGTGCCCTGACGTGGATCTTGGAACCAGTTTTATCAGCTGCAATTGAATTGAGATGAAGGAGATGATTCACACGCCCTCCCCATCTCAGGCTGGAGACCATGAGCACGGGGCAGCCCACAGTCCATGGCTGCTCTGCCATCCACGGGAGAGGAGCCTGGCTGAGAGCCTCTGCCTTGTGCAGTTTTGCAGCTCTCGTGGAGCACCCATAAACATATGTATCTTTAGAAAACTATCATGTGTTTTCAACTTCCTGAAGAATTCTTGTAAAATATAACTGAACCACATCACCCTTTGTCCTGTGCTTTTATTCCACTAATGGACAAATTGGGAGGAGGCTGAGAACAAATGTGCTATTAATTACCCAGATGGCTTTTTAATAGAACCTTGGATGATTGCGCAGCCACTAAACATTGTCCAGAAATTTCTTAATAACGCTGGTGAACGAAGCATTCCTTGGGAGAGAATAAAGATGCCATTGACCGGGAGGCTAAGTTATGTCAGGTTAGTTTAGGAGGTAGTGGACAAAGGGTGTGTATTGTATGCAAGGAATGACAGGCTGTATCCTAGCTGTCCGGCTCCTCCAGCAATGACAGATTTTCTAATTCACTGCAGATTCTCATAAAAGTGGGTGGCCAGTTCTGGTGAACCAAACAGTGGACCTATTGATAGTGGGTGGGAGAGACGTAATTTCGAATTAACCTGGGTTGATTTAATACAGCAGAGAGTCTTAGTATCAGCATAAAATTAGGATTAATACATTAAATGTTAGGTCAGAATGTTAAATCCCATTGTTGAAAGACCTACATGCAGTCAGTCAAGGCTCGATATGAGGATTTCATTCAATCAGGGCTGGAGACTGCCACACTTCCACAGCAGGAATGATGCATGCAGGAGTCAGAAACTGAAGATACTTTCCTGTTTCTCTGCAAACAGTAACTTTAAAAATTCACGTTTTTAATGTATCTATGTCCATATTAGTCTTCCCTTCACCTGGCATCATAATGGATAATAAGAAAATAACCAGCTCAGGCTTGTCCCAGCATTTAGGGAATGGTTTCAAATTTAAAAAAAAAAAAAAAAAGCAGTTCATTATGTTTGCTGTCCACTTCTGCATCCACTTCCACAGAAGATTTTTGATACACCAAAAGCTATATGGAAAATTATTTACCCATTATCATTATAGTCCCTCCATCAATAGGATTTGAACTCAGGAGGAAGAGAACTGATCTGGCTTGGAGTTCTTCCTGCCAGTAACATATTAAAACAAGCAAACAAGCAGCCCTAAAGAAACAAAAAAAACCCCAACAGTTGGGTAAATTATGATAACTTTAATGAGGAACACGTAGCATTAAACAAACCAGAGTTGGTACTGGCAAACAAAATACAGTAAGTGAATTATCTGGAACTGAGAATAAAACAGAAGCCAGTAAGATCACATATAAGAAAAGCACTAGATAAAAACAGATAATCTGTGAGCATTTAGTAATGTTTGCTTTTTCACTCCAAAAATTAGGATTCGTGGAAACTCCATCCATGGGTATTTTACAAAGACATGATAAGAAGTCAGAGAAATTTCTTTTAGCAGCACTCCCACTCTTTCAGACCATCTGACAGTCCCTGACCTCTCAGCACATTTCAGAGACCACCAAGGGAAGGTTAGAGACCAACAACTGCAAATCCAGCATGCTGAAGTCAATTTACTGTTGCAAAAGGTTGCATTCTCTGAGCCAGTCAAGGTCCTGCAATTGCTTTCCGACCTGAATATTTGACAGCTTGGGTTGCCTCTGTCTTGACCACACCATCCTCTGCTTACCTCAATTAATTTTGTAGTCTCCTGTGCTTATGTTTGTGGGCAATGATTGTGTCCATTCTAAGGAAAAAAGTTTCTTATTCACATAATTTCATTGTGGGAAACTGGCAGTGAAAACAGTTACTAATCCAGACAGGGGCAATAGCAGGGTTTTATAAGGCCATCCTATGTACAAAACGTTAGTGGTTAAAAAAATTGGCCCATAACTATGGTCAAAATTGTGGTTTAATTTTCACATATTTTAGCCTTTATACATGCTTTTCCCAGTATTTTATTTTATTTGTCATTAAGTCTTTTTGCCTCATTTTGGTATGTCACTTTCAGCACCATACAATTAACCCAGTTCTTAGGCAGGTTTAATAGTGTAAGTTAAGGTGTCACTTGTAAAAATAGATTTATGCTTTTTGTTTCTTTCTTCCTCCTTTTTTTCTTTTATCATGCAGTGAGCCCATCCAGTATAGCCTTTGCAGGTCAGGAGAAAAATCTCCTAAATTTTGTGACTGTAGCAGAAAAGCTATTATTTCTTTTGCATTTAAGAAGCTGATGTATCCCCACGTGCTTGCTGTATTTTCAAAGGTTTGTAACCTTCACTCTCAGATTTTAGCAGTGCCACTGCAGGGCAACTGTCTGAAACAAAAAAACTCACCCATTGAAACTAAAGATAGTTTTACTACCAATGATCCTTATTTCTCTAGAGTACAGCAAGTGCAGGCTATGCATTTACTTAAGGAAATCTCATTGAATAAAAATATTTAATGCACTTTTCTTTGTTATGCTTTGCTCATCCTGGTTTGTTATGCTATTACAAAAAATATTGCAACACACCTTTACTTTCCATTGAGTAACAGCCTTTCTGCATCTCTTCCACTCACCACAAAACCTGCTTTGATGTCAAAATACACTGTGCTATCCTGGTCCAAGATGAACAGCATTTTCCTATACATCTACAACAGGCTATATTACACCCATCTCTGGGCACAGAATAGCACCTTCTCCAAAGGAGACACTTAGCACAGTTCAGTGAAGAATCTCAGACCTAGTGAAAAATGGGTCTCTAAGGAATGTGCATCTGCAGGTTCCCAGATGAGTTCTCAAAGTCAGTAAATCCCCATTTTGTTATCAGGAAAATGACAAAATTCAGCAATTTTACACAGATTAGACATCTAAGCTAAAATGACCGTAATACTGAAGAACTGGACAGGGAAATCAAGGGCATCATGGCTAATTCCAGTCAAATCCCATATTTTTAGGCAAGCTGTAGGATCACCCTTTAACTTTTGGAAATAGATCCAATGTCATTATAAGCTGACCCACCAGTGGGGATTTCACAGGAGTCTCTATAGTTCCAGCAAAGCCAGATGCAAAGGCTGTGCCTGTCAAAAGTTTTACCTGACAGTCCCAGAGGAGATCCCATGGGCATCTGCACTGCCCTTGCCAAGATGATGCTTCAAGATCAGAACTGTGGTAAAGAGTCTCCACTCTACTGGGTTTTATAGGTTTAACTCAGATTCCCCACAATGTTTGGCCATCAGTATTTCCATTTAATTCCAACATACTAGTTGGGATAAATATCCCATACTAGTGGGATAAATGGAGAAAAATCAGTCCACACTGCACTGTCACTGCACTTATTAGAGAAACAGGAAGGTCTTTGGTTTCCAGCCTCTCTAAAGACTGCAACAAACAGTCTATCAAATGGTGAATGCTTCCTGCAGTATTTAGACTCTTAGAGACTATTTAAGATTTAGGCAATTTTACAGATTTTTGCCCTAAGTCTCTTAGTGAGCCCAAAATAAACACTATTAAAATTTCCTCCATGAGGAAAAAAAAAAAAAAAAAAATATATAGGAAAGAAAACAAGAATTGATAAGCATGAAATAGTTTCCAGACTGTTCTCAGTCCTCAAGTGTTACCTTTGAGTACAACTACCTCTTGAAAAAGGTTCTAGCACAGGAATGGCAACTTAAGTACAATGAAGCATCAAGGAAAATATCTGCAGAGTGTTAGTTTGTCTTGAAAAGACAACATTACTTCTAATGTTCAAAACAAAACGTGATACATGAGGTCAAGACAGAAGTTGCCTTAGCTCTAAATATCCTGGCAGTGTAACAAGCTAAACTTGCTGTCTGCCAAGAAATACCTGGCCAATACAGTCTAATATCCTTTCTTGTTTTCTTTTGGACATATTTTTGTAATTGCTTGTCCTCAGGTACAAAGATGCTTACAGGAAGTCATTAATCTTTCATGAGACTATTCTACCATTTCTTAATTCAGAACAATAAAAGCCTGGAAAGGCATGCATTCTCATGTCACTGTCTACTTCAAGGGAAAGGAAGTTTTAATGGAAGATAAATCTGATCAAATGATAGCAAGAGATAATGAAATAACTGTGTTAAAAAGAGTAGTGTAACAGAGCAAAAGAAAAAGCTCTTGAACTTCAGTCTTTTTTTCTCTGCTACAAGACCAGATGGGCTTCACAAAATATTACAACTGAAAAAGATATGATTAGCCCAGGATTTCTCATTCTCCTCTTCTCAAACACCCCCTCCCCCACTTTCCTCCAGATACAGGAGATAAAATCATTTTTTGTTTGCTATCTGAAGCAGGTGTGGTTGAGCTAAATGTAGAGAAGATGTCCAGCTGGCGGGACCCATCAGCCAGCTGCCCAGTGCAGGCTGCTTAGATAAATACCACCTGTTTCTAAAGAGCAGGGGGAGAGAGGGGAAGAAAAGCAAAACAAACCTAATGGTCAGGGCTGAAACCTGCTGATCCTCTGGTTATTGTATAGGTGCTTTTGTAGCTGGTGAGTTCCCAAACTCAACATGGAACTCATAGAAATGAGCACATGCAATGTGCTTAATTTGAGTCTGGACTATGATGAGATGGTTTCAGACAATCAGGGGAAATAATTTAACTGATGCTCATAGCACATGTGCAGAATGACAAACACCATCCAGGAGGAACAGAAGAGGATCCACAAAATGCAGAGTTTCACAGGTGCTTTCTAAATCAAGATCATGTAGAAGGAAAATGTAGCTAATAATATTAAAATCATAAGAGCACTGAGATTATTTATATTCCTCTTGTGTTAAAAATATAGATTTTGCTTCACTGTGCATCAGTAATAAAGTACAAAAAGTTGCCATCCCTAAAAATAACAGCCTGCTTTTCTAAATCAGTCTGTACAAAATGTCCTGTTCTTTTATTTAGAGCATCTTACAGATGCAGTAATCTCTTAAATATTATTTGATCTGAAAGCAATTATTAAGCAGTGATTACAACACATCTGTACTGCTTATGGCTATATATGATTCATTTGACTAAGATAGACTGTTTCCTAACACTGTGAGACATTTCTCTTTCTGCTCAAATAGCCCCGAGGCAAGCAACATTTTTTTTTTTCCTTAGCAGCAGTGAAGCCCTGTGAATGTTCACAATCACTAGATTGTGCTCACAAAGCTAGTTTGAATAGGACTGGAGAGGAATAATTACCCTTTTGAAATGTCTTTGTCCCCTTTGTTACCAATATTGTAGATGAAATTAGCCCTAACTCGGGAGAGCAGCATGGTCCTGTGCTTAGCATTAACCTGAGCCTGAAAATGTGAACCCTCTTCCACGCCTGCTGCTCTGCATGGCCTGTGTGACCTTCAGTAATTCATTTGCTCTTTTTCTGCCTCAGTTCCCCACGTATGAAATAGATATCCAGCTACAGCAAAGGGAACTTCATTCATATAGTCTGGATCTTGTCTTAGAAAACTGACAGAAAATAAATGAGAACAAATACTAAGTCCAAGGGTTTGAAGGTTCAAAAGGAAAGTATAGATTTTGCAGGACCATGGTTTCAACTGCACTTCCTCAACTATTTGTAATACAGAGGTTTCATTGAATAGGTTGACATTTTTTTATATACATTGTTTAGATAATAAGCATATATAAACAAAAGGTTTTGTGTGCAACAACAGCTGCATATCTAGGGTGTAATTTATTTAAAGTAAATGTCTTTAGACTTTATTTAGTACATTTTGCAACAGCTAATTTTTGGAAAATTTCTCTTTTTACACTCTTTCAAGTATTACCTTCTGTGGATAGTTAAAATCCATCTCCAGCTTTGCCTGTGTACAGTGCAAATGTTCTGCATCTGGGCAAGATGCTTTTGTGCACATTCCTGGGATGTGTCCCCTATAGCTTTTCTGTGCTCAGTCAGCATCAGAAAATCACGGAATGAGAGGGGCCAGAGAAGAGTGAGCAGTTTTTGTAAAAGGATGTCATGCATCAAAAAAACTATTACAGCATTTCAAATGAGTGCCCTAACATTTACATAAGCAAGAGTGGGTAATAGAAGCAGAAGTTAGTATTAAAAAGTCATTTTCACAGCAAAGAAAGTAACCAGGGATGTTCCCAGGGCTCTGTCCAATGACAGATGTCACTCAGTGTCACTCCTAGACAGGGGAGGAAAGGTACAACTGCACAAACATTTTGCCCACATCCTTCCCCTTCTCAGACAGGATATTATAGAATGGAAAAAGATCAGAGAAAAGCAACAAAGATATTCAGAGGCAGAGGAGAGTGCCCAGGCAGGAATCAGTAAGGGCTTTTCTGCCTGGAAAAGGCATCTGAGGCAGAATGTGATCAAGGTCTGCAAAACAAAGAGTGGCATGACACAGATACAGATCAACTGCTCCTTGTCTCTCCCTAAACACAGTCTAAAAGGCATCAAATAAAATTAGTAGGAGGCAGGTTTAAAGCAGACAAAAGGCATGTAGGTGTACATACACAACAAACAGCTAATCTTTGAAAGTTCCTCCTACCACCTGTAGTGAAAGGCCAGAGCTTGCTTAGGATTTAAGTGAAGCCTTTACACTCCAGGGTCTCTTGAACAAATGTCACAAAATATTTGTAACAGTTTCTTGGTTTTCTTTTCCCTTTTTGCTAAGATTTATGTAATTACATTAAATTATGCTTTAGCTGTTAGCTGCTCTGCTGAGCCATGCCAGTTTGCCTTTTCTTCTACCTCAAAAATTGAGTTAATGGGGAAGATCTTGATTCTGCTAGTTATTATTAATAAGAAATATAATAATAGTGAATGACATGTAATTTCTGGATATAAAAGAGCAGTAAATTCTTTCTGCTTTGCAAATACCCTGACCTGATAAGCTGTCCATGTCAACTTTTTTAAAAGATGAGCTATTCCTTTCCCCAGTCACTGTAAGAAAATATTCTGTAGGACACATCTGTAAGGGACACTATTGTTTTCATTTTTCTGTGAGGAGAGTCATCCATGTCCCATTATTCATTATATATGTGTGGGTGTGTATATGTATATATATGTAGTAAAAATACAGCTTTTACTCTCCTAACTCCTTTTAAAGTCATTGACTCAACCACTAATTTTGACTGTATGAAAGCTAGTGACCAAGATTCTAATCTAATTCTTAATATCCAAATAAATAATGCACTTCCACTTAGATAGTGCATTTTCCTTTCTGTTTTACCTGTGGCATGGCAAAAAGGGAATTCTTTATACACTAATAGTGGCTTCATCTTTCTGAATTGTAAAAAAAATATTTCCTAGAACTATGGCCCAATAGTCTGAGGCCTTCTTGCATGTCACTTTATCTATGTAATCTGACCATGTACTTCAGTTAATGTCTGTCCCATTTCTGTGACCCACTTACTTTACTAATGTTTGTAAAATAGTGACTTCAGGTAACAATCAGCAGCAGTTGCATATAAATGACTTTAAAAAAAAGAAAGAAAGAAAATCCTATAGAAGCTTACTATTGGCTTATTTTTTTCCTAAGGGCCAAGGGCTAGATGTTGTGATACCATAGATGCTGAAGGAATTTGTTTTGTATTTGAGAGATCTTTAAATGACATCCTTTGTATTGCCCATTAAAATACAGATTTTGTTTTAATGCACACAAAAAATAAATAGATTAAAAAATGCATAAAAAACATTATTTTATTTTACTAGAAAACACAGAAATGTCAAATATCTACTACACTACTATGCTGATTTCTAATTACTGTTATCCTGATGTTTTTGTTGTTTTCATTCACTTTTCCATGTGGCATCCTTGGTTCCTCTTTACCATATGTGCCCAGAACAAAAAGCCCCAAACTGTAAAGACTATTCACCTTCTTGACCATCTCCACTGTAGTTCAGTTGTCTTTCATTCAGCTCTGAGTCTGCCCAGTTACAGGTTAAACAGAAATGAAAACAATGGCAAAATAATGTGATTTTTTGTATTATTCTTGTTTTTGTTGTTGTTGTTATTTATTATTGTTATTGTTGTTTTTATTGTTGTTAATTAATATTGATATATTCGAATTCATTGCCTTAAGTTAAGTTGGTCTGTTATATTATTTTTACACATGCCAGAGAATCTTATAAAGTACTTGCTCACTCAGACATAGTAGCTGATTTCACACCGTGGTATGTGCCAGCTTCTGCATTTTAAGTGTACCCATGACATCAGAATTAAACCTTTCCAGTTCAGAGACAGCTTAAAAGTGGACACAAATAAAGTGGACTGGGGGTTTTTTTGTTCCTTAAGGTACCACTCCCCAGGACAAGAAAGATATGGACATAGTGGAGCAAGTCCAACACAAGGCCACAAAAATGATGAAGGGGCTGGAGCATCTCTCCTATGAGGAGACAGAGAGCTGGGACTGCTCAGCCTGGAGGAGAGAAATGCTCAGGGAATCTCACTGATGTATATCAATACCTGAAAGGAGGGTGCAAAGAGGACTCTTTCCAGTCCAATGGAGGCAATGGGCACAAACCAAAACCACTCTGACCATCAGGAAAGACATTTTCAGAGTGAGGATGGCCAAGCACTGGAATAAGTTGCCCAAGGAGATTGTGGAGTCTCCATCCTTAGAGATATTCCAAAGCCTTCTGGACACAGTGCTGGGCAACTGACTCTAAGTGGCCCTGACTGAGCAGGGAGTAGGACCAGGTGACCTCTGGAGGCCCCTTTCCACATCAGCCATACTGTGATTCTGTAAAAGTTGACATAATTACAGACCTTTGCAAGGATCTTCATCAATTCTTCCCCTATTATGTAGCTAATTAATAATTTTCCCTTTAATTTATAGGTTGGAACAGAGTGATCTATAATGATAAAGTACCAGCCAGCTTGCAGCAAAGTTGGGAATAGCATCCATGTCCTCTGAGTCCAAGGAGTGCCTTGTCCCTCTGGTCAAACTGGTGTGAACACCAGCCAGAGCAATGGAGGATGGTGCTTGCCAGCCATGCATGTATAGCATGGATGATGAAAAAGGCCTCAGCCTAGCAAGAGATGAAGCTCAGTCTAAGAAGAGATGATCTGTTTTCAAAGAGTACACTGTGTTCCCTATGTGTTCAAAGAATGCCTGTGTTGATATTTATGCACTGTGAAGCCACAAGAGCATGAGTGAAAATAGTTGGGTTTTCATTTTAAGGTCCTGTCAGTTAAATGTCCCATTCCATTCCTGTGGGATCTACCAAACTAAGACAAAACACCACAAAGTAAAGAAATGGAGCAGAAATGTGTGTTAATCACAGTAAGCTAAATGTGTTGATAGAGCAAAACTTGAAATACCTTAGGGCTGGATTTTTTATTTTGTTCAGGTAAATCGCTTCCTAAAATGAAGCAGTAGCCAATTATAAACACGTAGAAGTCTGTGACAGGTGGCAACAGCATGTAGAAGAAAAAAATCTAAATTATTAGAAATTATGTTGTTTGCTTCGACGCTTCTCAAGAAAATAATGTGGCACTTATGATCCATTCATTGTGAAGTTCTTTGTGCTTGATTTATGCCTTTTCGTTGCTGACTTCATGCAAAAGCTGTGTTACTAGCTGGCATGTCCTCCCCTACATTTGGTACATGACACACAGCTGGACTATTTGTTCTGAATGTTCTTTGTAAACTTAGCCTGTTTTCGAAGAAAACCATTTCTGAATTGACACTGGCTTTCTCTGAAGATATCCTCCTGGTTTCTGAATGGTTTCAACTATAACTGAGACCCTCAAACCCAGTTTTTTCACCAGCCCCCTACCAGAACCCGATTTTTGATAAGAATTCTGGACAAATGAGCCATAATTCCTGGCTGATAATTCTGCACTATAATCACTGAAAAAAATCTGTGCATGCATCCATCAGATCCTAGCAGCTTGCTCCCATCTGATATGGAAATTGTGCCTGTATTACAAGAGGGGGCAGCATGGCCAGACATACCTGGTGCACTTTAAATTTCATTAATTTGGGTAACCTGGAAGCCAAGTCCAAGAAAATTGTGCTGCTCTGAGATTTATGGGCTCCCCTTAAGGATGTGAACTGTTTTATCTTTATTTCTGTTGGTGCTGGATTGGTTTGATCAAAAGTGGTTAATCAGACAGCCCTCTGTGCTACATATCTGACCACAAAGTGTTCAGCGTTTCCTTACAAATACTATGGTAAGCAGAAGAGGTAACTCTAATTCATGGGAGGCCTAGTTCAGGCCTATTTCTGGATTTAAGTGGTCAGGTCTGATTGTATGGCTTGCAGTCAGTACTTGATTTCTGCAGAGAAGAAGCAATAAGTTCTTGTTTAAGCCAATATGTCCTTTTTAAATCACCGTAGCAATTGAAATCTTTCACCAGGGAGAAAACAGGCAACAAATTGTCCCATTCTTTTTCCTGGTCCTTATGGTAAAGTGAGTTGCCTGATCTTTAGCAGAGATGTTGCTGGAGTATATCATGGTGTGGAAAGGTGAAATGTGTCCAGCACAAGGCAGGGTAATCCATTCCAGACTTATGTGTAATGCAGGGGAAACAGGTGCAAACAATTGAGCTCGCTGTCAGTAAGCCACGGTGATCGCTTTTGATATCTTAATCGTTAGTTGATCCATGTGCAACATTGGCAACATCACTGTCATAGCTGACTGCCTTCTGCACATCTGTAAACCTTTTCTGGGTGCTTCTTGATGTGTGTGTGAGTCCATGAAGTCCTGACATCATGAGAAACTAAATTGGGCATGATTGCTGTCATTTCCGTTTTCCTGCTAGAAAACCAGGGAGTTGACAAATGTCAATAACTGCTAATAGCTCACTACTGTTTGTCAGATGCCACACAGGACAGGTGTGAAGAGAAAGCAGTTTGTTTCTCTGAGCACCACTCAGCAACCAAGTCATTTGTGAGACTGATATCTAATTGCTTTTGCAGATAAAGAAGTTGCTATTTCTTCACTTCATGACCCCCTGGTAAACATTCAGCATTAAACATGTTCCCACTGTATCTACTGACCTCCAGCAAACCATGCTGCAGATTTCCTTGCAGGTAATAACAATAGTTTGAAAATAAGTTTAGCCCATATAATAGCTTTAGGTGTAATGCTATCAGCCAACAAATTAGCCACTTCCTCTCTATTTTTCTGCAGAAAACATTAACACAATTATATATACCTAATTTATGATCTTCCCACAAAACAAGACACTGAAATTACTGACACAGGCTGCTGTGCTGAGAGCTCCTGTTTCTGCCTCCATGGGATTATGCTAGCTTAAGGACAGAAGGTTTTTAGAGTTCAATAAGATCCGTGAATTCTGCCTATTTTAAACTTTAATTTTGAAACAATAAAATGGGGTTTGAGTCTCTACATGAGAGTTTTTAATCTCGTTTGTGTTCACAGCAGGTTTTCACATGAAAATTGTGTTACCTCAGAAGGAAAGCCTGCTCATGCAAAAATATAGTCAATGTTTCATTGATTTCATCAAGAATTGTTTTGGATCCCTATTTTACGTTATGAGAGTGAGTATTTTGCCTGGCTGTGAGATATATTTCAGTCACCATTCAGTAAATCAGTTCTTAAATAATTCTGAAGAATTTCTTGAGAACAATACCATTTCAGGTCTGACATGCAATCTTTTATTTCACACTATTGTATGACTGCAACATGACTAGCCAAGCTTCTCCTACATTCACTGCATATTTCCTCTGACACACTTATTAACTCCTCCAAGAAACCAGACTAAAGAAGTTACTTGAAGAATTTGATTTTCCCCACAGTTTGATCCTCTATGACTCATTGATTTATCTGAGGTAGGCAATCCCAGGCACCTATCTTCTAAACAACACCACAGTGATGGCTTCCATGAAGTTTTGGTATTTTCATAAAATGTCTAGAGAGTTTCTGTATCCTGGACGGTATAACAAAGTTACAGGGAATATGGTTGGTACATTAGATCAGACTCAAAAAAAAAAAAAAAAAAATTCCTTCTCTGTCTATTCACCAACAAAAGAAGCAGATGGGCAGCTAAAATCTACAATGATTTTCCTCGGTCACCAAAAGTGATCAGAAAATGCAGGGAAATGGTCCAGTCCAACTCCTTGTTAAAACTGTCAAAATCAAAAAGGATTCATTTCACATTGCCAGGCCTTTGCTCATCTCAATACCCACTGCATCCTCATTTCAAAGGTGTCATGCAAGTTTGTTCTGTTTATGATTACATAGGATATTTAATTCAGTTGTTTCAGGACCAATGTACAGTCATGATAAGGAACACGTTTGCTTCACATAGGAATTAATAACAGAACAAACTCAATTCTAATCATGTTGAAGATGAGAAAGAGCCTGTGTGTGCTGGTGCCTCACCTTCTCTGTCCATGTAATACCATAGCAAAGAATGACAAAAATTCCTATGGCCGTACATAACCTACCTATTGCATTCTCCATACTGTAATATCAGTCTTGGGAAGGAGCAGCCAAACTTTACGGAAGAATATCTAACACAGTACTGGTGTTCTTCTCAGAGAGTTTGAAATGAGAGCTGAATATGACTATAAGCCATTATTTAGTCTATCCTCTTTCTCCTGCTCTAAGGAGGATCATCTAAACAAGGCTTGAACCATGTTTTCTAGATTGCCCTAAAACCCTCCCATAAGGAAGCTGTTTCCCATTTCTTTTCCTGCCAGAGACTGATTAGAAAGAGATTTACCTCATGACAGCACTCAGATTCAAATAGAGGGTTAATTGTAGCCCCTCATTAGACTATATCTCTTCTCAACTTATAAAACCAGATGGGATACCTTTGACTTTTAGAAGTGATAACCCTTAGAATTTTAGGTTGCAAGAGGTGGGTATTTAAGTTTCCATAGATGTTATAAGACACTTATTTTTATACATATGTATATGTAGACATAATATATATGTATTCATTTAATATATGTATGGTTACAGGTATGTATAATCAAATTAATTTACATGTGATCAGTAGGATCTGATGCCTTTCTGAAGTCACTCTCCCTGTAAATACCTACAGTTAGTGCTTCTACTTCCTCCATCTTACCTTAAATAGATAACTTATTAGGACTGAGGAGATATGTAATGTTTATGATTGATAAGTGACTAGCTCCTTTCATATGCTAAACACAAGCAAGTCATATCTCTGAGATAAGGAGTTATAGCACCTTCTTTCATCCAGATTTCACTATCAACCAAACGTGGGAATGTTGTAGGAGAGCACAGTTGCACCTTCATTAATGCCCACAGTGACCAAATAATCTCAGTAATGAATTACATTTTACTACTTTCCTTCAAAAATATGCATTTCCATTTCTAGTTTTTTCCTACTTTCTATTCAGGAATTTTTCAGCGATCCTCTGCCTTGACTAGGAATCTGTAAAGTGACCTCTGCGGTCCCAGGAAGCTCACAGCTTACAGTTTGAATGAAAAGCTTTAACTCTGGTTTTGTTTGACAAGTTTTCAAAGGCACAAAGCTCAACACTCTCTCTCTTTTTTGCAAGTTATATGTTTTTATGTACTGCTATTTTTTCCCATTGGAAAGATTTAACTCCTAATGGTAGCCCTTTGGAGCACCTGGCTCAGGAGAGTAAAAGAAAAGAAAGCTTGATTTATAGAGGATGCCAGTGATTTTCGTCTCACTGTGAAACTTGGCTCTGTCCATCTGATGCCTTTTAAAGCACAACCATGTGTGAAAAATAATGAATCTTTATAACTTCCTTTACTTTTTAAAACAAAAAGGTAATGTATTTCTTTCAAAAGCTGATTGCTTTTCTTAGTCTTATATTTCCTTTCAAAATATATTGCTGTATACAGTATGGATCATTTAGGATGGATGTTGATAGGTAATCCAGTAGTACATCCTTCATGGTTCTATAATATCATAATTAAATACTAAAGCATTAGAAAAACATATCTGGACAGCATGACTGACCTTTGAAAGAAAAGCCTTGTAAGACCAGAAAGAACTTATGTAATTATATGCAAAATTACAACCATACAGTCAAGGCCAGCTGTTTGCAGTGACATAATGCCACGTGTGTATCCCGCCTATCCGGTCACATCCGTCCTCTCCGAACCGTGCTGCAGTTTGCACCTAATCACATCTGCACTTTGGATTACCCACAGCCCCCCAGCCTGCGTCTGCCAGTAGCCCACTGGCTCTCACCAGATTCAGGAGGAGCCCCAAGGCAGCAGAGCTGAGGGAGCCCCAGCACAACAGGGGGTGTGTCCCCCTAGACACCTAGAGAATGGATATTAATGGGTTTCTCCCAAGCATGTGGGCAGAGAAGTGTTCCTGGAGCCTGTGCTCTCTGCCAGCCCAGGGGCTGCTGGGGCAGGGCAGGAGAGAATTTGCATTCTGCAGACAGGAAGCTGCAAAGTTATGTTTGCTCATATTTTGGCTGAAAATGTGTGGCAGAGCGTATGAAGAGACTGCCAGCACAATGTATGTGCTTTTATAGAGGGAGCCAGCATGGGCTGCACTGCACTACTCTGCTGCTGTGGAGAGGCTGGGAGCATTGCAGGCTTGAGGATCCACAGTCAGATCTACAAACCTGACAAATAAGTTTTTGGTTTGGCAGCCAGCTTTATCAGATAAACCCAATAATTCAAATTTACAGAGTAACATTTTTTGGCACATTCAGCTACGTGTACCAGTAATGAGACATAATGTCTATATTACAAGTTGAGATGGAAAGATACAAATGATAGATCAGATGTCTTCAACATAAATTAAAATGCTTAGTCTGAAAAAGAGGCAATCAAGGCAGTAAAATGGCAATCTGCAAAATCTTGTGTGATATGACATTGAATGGAAAGTAAATATTTTCTGTTACACATGATAGTAAAAATCTGTGGCATCAATTAAAAATATCTGGAATTATACTCAAAATTAATAAAAGAAGCTTAGCCCTATCCCTAGTAAATCCCTATAATATAATGAGTGCTCAGAGGTTACACGGGATTAAGCACTGACTGTACAACTCAGGGGAAAAAGCTCCGTTGAGGGATATCAGAAAACCAGATAGTTTGTCTCAGTGAGTAAGACCCTGAGCTGCAAACAGGCACTGAATTATCTATTTGCCCTATTCTCCTACATGTCTGTAAGCATCTGCCATTTGATGCTACTGAAAACAGAATAGTGGACTACATTAGCCCCTGATCTACTTGATACCTATATATTGATATATATTCTTAATTGCACTGCAGGTAAAGTGGGGGGGACAAAGCAGGTTAGCAGTTAGGTGGCATTTCCACCATTCTACAGTGATATCTGGCATGCATTCAGAACAACAAAAGATTTTTCAACTTAAGCAAATGTGGAGAAATTAATTTCCAGTTCTCTTTCAGTCAAATCCAATCCTTTGGCTAACTTTTTGATCACAGCCTCAGGATATGGCCTATTTATATAAATAACTTTGTCTTTACTTTATCAGCTTGCTCAACCAGGATCACCACAACTCTCCAGAAATTCCTGTGTAGACAGAAAATGCCAAATACTTCAAAATTAAGGAAGCTCCACTATTGAACCAATAGAAATGGTACTTCTTGAAACTTATCTGCAGGCCAGGTTACCACAGCCAGCTAGGCTTCTCCAAACACATGAGGAATAAAAAATGATCCAAAACCTGCAAAAAGGTTGTCCTTGACTGCTATAGCCAGACTAGCCGTTACATCTGTAACTCACATCGAGGAGACTCTGGAAAGAATTAATTGTTCTGGAAGAAGCTGGATAAATCGTGTTTTAAATTATTTTTGTGGGAAGGGAGTCCTTTAGTCTATTAACAAATGGCTTGCAAACTGACCCTGCATTCTATTTATGTATTAACTGAATAGTTTAATGCATTTGAGCTTTTTGTGAGTTGTTCCAAAACAGTCTGTCAATGGTTACATGAGTCATAGGTCATTGTCTCTGAGAGCCGATTGGATGATTGTAGATTTTAGTAAGAAGAGAAAATGTGAAAAATAGCACCCAGAGAATAAAGCACTTAAAAATGTCTGTGTCAAAAGATTAATCAATTATGGTGAACTGCTTTAGTTTTGAGACTTACAGCCTTTCGTGCCATCTGAGCACTCAAAACACATGGGTGACATGACCTGCAAGTAACAGTTAACTGGATTCACCACTTCAGCTTGGACTGTTTCATGCTCTGCAGACACATCTATTTTATGTGATTTGGGTCAACACATAAAGCGTGTTTCTTACAAAACAAATTTTTCGTTTGCTCTAAACTGTTAAAGGCAGACAGTGAATGCATGGCCTTGACCACAGTTGATCCAAGCTGTTTCTTCTTGGTTCTCATTCAATGAAGAGCAGCTGCACAAGCAGACTGAGTTTAAGGCACACAGAAGTCCTGTTGCAGAACCGCACTCCTGCATCCGCTGCCGTGCCTCGGATTTCCCTCTGACGAGCCCCAGAGGTACTCCCACACCACACAACAGGTGTCTCGGCTTAGGAATCTCCCTCCCAGAGCCTGCTTTATGAAATCAGCGCAAACCAAGCTACTCCTTTTCATCCCAGCAGGGACAAAATAGCTCTTCAGGAGCCTCATCTCCTTTGCATTACCACAGTGAGCTTGTTGTTGCCATGCTTTCCCCATCCTTGCCAGCTTTGGTTCTTCCTGCCCTTGATACAGGACACGGTTTTGCAATTTTTAAACGGATTGTTCCTTGAAGCAGTTGTGATGCCAGTGCAGGCTGTGAACTCCCTAGCCCATCTGCAAGCCCTGCCATGGGCTGCCTCCATGACCACAGCCTCCCCAAACACACCCACTTGCCACAGCTTGCCCCCAGGACTCCCATGAGCCATGTGCCCACCTTGGATGTTTGCAGCCCATGGTACCCAAGCCATTCTTCCTGTCAGCCCCTTTGACCCTATTCCTTCAGCATCCTACCTTAACTGCTTTCTGTCCTTGTGCCAGGGCTTCAGCTTGCAGGTGGTTGTCATGAGACTTTTCCTCTCATACACGATGAGGACACTTTTCCAACAGGTCTTACCCACCCTGCGGAAGGCTGCAGTCACTCAGTAGTCATTCAGGTTGACAACTATAACGGGGACATCTATGTTACACACAGACATCTATCTAATCACCAAAGTCAGATGAGATGAAACCCCTCTGAATCTCCAAACTCTGGAGTAAAACTGTGTTTCCTGAAGGCCAAAGCAAGCACAGAGGATATACAACCTCAGGGCCCAGGGCTTTGTTCAGCATGACCAAAGCAATCCTTCATAAATCATTATCTTAAAAGCAGCAGCGATGGGTTTTAAATCCTCATTCAAATTCTAAACATTCAATTCCTTGGCTTAAATATTTGGTTCTTTGGCTTCTAAGCCATTAAAAAGCCTCTCTTTTAATGTTTCCTTCACAATTTTTGAGGACCTATAAATTTGTTGGGGTTCAGTTTAAATTTAAAGTAACTGGATTCTCATGAAACTCTCCCTGGGACTTTTAAGGAAAACACCAAACATCGCAACAGCAATCAGTCTTGAGAAGCAGTTGCTCTGCCTTTCAGAGGCATTTAACTCTCACATAAATCATGGCATTTTAACTGATTCCTTGACTCACTATTAGTGATTCCAGAACAAAAACCAGAAATGTAGTTGAAATTTAGGCCAAATCCACCACAGAGTGAAGGAAATGGTTGTGAGATCACTTGCACCACAGTGAGGATCCCTGGGGCAGGTGGTGGGAAGGATGCTTGTAAGTGCAGTTAGAAACCGCGTCAGTTATACTGACTGTCAGATTTATCACTTTATTTATAACCATACCTAGACTAAATAGCTTTTTTGTCCTTTAAGTTGATTTTTGGTACCTGTGTTGTCAGGAGTTAAATTTGAACACAGGGGAAGAAAATTGTCAGCATTTTCTGAAATAAGACTATTTTTGTAAAAAAGCACGAGTAAACAAATCATTGACTGTTCAGACCATTCATCTTGCACAAAATCATAGAATCATAGAATGATTTGGGTTGGAAGGGACCTTAAAGATCATTTAGTTCCAAACCCCCTGCCATGGGCAGTGACACCTTTCACTAGACCAGGCTGCCCAAAGTCCATACCTCCTGGCCTTGAAGGGATGTGGCATCACTAAATTTTCTGGACAACTTGTTCCAGTGCCTCACCACCATCCTAGTAAAGAATTTTTTTCAAATTTCTAATCTAAACCTACTCTCTTTTAGTCTGAATCCATTCCCCCTTGTCCTGTCACTACATGCTCTTGTAAAATGTCCCTCTACATATTTCATTGCAGGCTCCCTTTAGGTACTAGAAGGCCACAATTAGGTCACACCTAAGCTATCTTTGCCAGGCTGAAAAATCCAATTTTCTCAGCCTTTCCTCATGGAAAAAGTGATCCATCCCTGTAATAATTTTGGTGGCCCTCCTTTAGACTCCAGCAGGTCAATGTCCTTCCTGTGCTGGGATCCCCAAAACAGAACACTGCAAGATCCTGGGCTCTTGTCTGATTCTTGCCAGTTGCACATAAAACCCTTGGGACTGACCTCACCTTTTGATGTGGAAAAGAAAACAAACGCTGAGGAGGACTCTCCTTCAATCTCTTCACATTGTTCCATTCCATTTCACAACGAAAGACTTCATTTTTTTTTTACATTATCTGAGATGTGTGTGAGACAGATAATGTTATGGGATTTTTTGTGTTCATTGCTTTCAGAATATTGAGTGAGTCTATGAAACACTGCAGCAAAGTGATTTTAACTTTTAAAGGGCCTTTTATTTACAGCCATTAAGTCACCCAGTGTCTGAATAAAAGAGCCGACCACCTAGCCCCTCAAACAGTTGATATTTAATTAGACAGCAGTTGTCCACATCCATTAGATTGAGGGATAATTTGGATCTCCATTTGCCCTGAAAGTATCTGATAGGTGCAAGAGCTGAAAGTAGAGGCTGACCTGACTTCCTGCTCTTCAGATCAAGAGTTACCAACAGGTCAAAAAGACAAAACTTCAGAGGAAATTATTTGAAGGAATCTGTAGCTGCTCCTTGGAGCAGTTTGCCAGTGATTTTGCATTGGCTAAGCTAAGCTAACACCAGTGCAGATGCAGTACTCAGGTGAGTAGGCGTAGTAGGCACGCCTAAGGACAATATCACAGGGAAGTTATACTACTCAGAGGATTCCTAATCAAATATATCACAGATCAGTGCTCCTTGGAATGGATGGGACACAGAGCAAAAGAGCAGAGGGTTGTGCTTGAAGCCACTTTGGACAACCAGAATGGCTTTACAAGGACTTGCAATCACATCACTGTCTACTTCACCTTTGCTCTATATTTAAGTAGAAGAAATGCGTGGCTAAGCTTAGTGATCTTTGTAGGAGTGCTTGGAAATTTCCACATTTTCTCCTTAAATCTATTTTCCTATTGTACCTATGTGCTCACTTTTATTTAGATTTTTGTTTTATTTTTTGAGTCAACAGATCGTATCCCTGGAGGTAGATTGCATAATTGTGAAATCATAGAGACCAGAGGAACAATCCCATAAGTACTCCCCAGGGCATAACCAACATGGAAATGGAAAAAAATGTTCTCCCAAGGCTGGTGCCTCCCAGACAGTTATAATGATCTGTCAGCTTCTGTCTTGTACATAAACCATAAGACACACGGCCTCTTTGCAACACTATTTTGCAGCTGCTTTTATTGCTCCATCATTGACACTAGAACTCAAAAAGCAAGTTGGAAGTAAAAACATTCACAGTTGCTGGAAACATGATGGTTGACCTGCCTTTCTCAGGTTCATAGTTTTTCTTTATTCTATAACTGGTCTTCAACCTGTTCAAAATTGTAAAGAAGTAAAAATTTCTCTGCCATGATGCAGGGAAGGCAGCAACAACTTGAACGGTGCCAAGGAGTTGGGTAATCTTTTGTTTTCATAGGGATTTCAACTTTTTTGTAGCGTGGTCCAAACACAGGCATGGAAAAGGGGAGGGGGGAACCTGCCTAAAAAGATGACTATACCTCACCTAGGTCTCTTCTTCCCCCTCAAGACATTCTATTTATTATAAGATTCTCCACATACATAACAGAAACCAGTGGAATGACTCTGTTGAGACTTCATTGTCCTAAGCCTGTTGGTGGTGAACACGCAGGGGGCAGTGAGAAGGCTCAGGTGATGTAGGTCAAGTCAGGTCAGGTGAGCCATTAGAAATAATTCTATAGGTAAGGAGAGTCTCTCCAGGCCCAAACACTGCTGAGACCTTGCCGACCTTCTTCACTGCAGCATCCTTCTGCCATGCCTCGGGCTGAGGAGGGACATGAGGGCTGGTCAGTGCAGCAGGTGGCAGCCACCTCAGCAGGAGGCACACTGTGAGAATTACCCTGGCTGCTGTGTAAAAATCCCTGAGACATAAACTCCTTTCTCCCAGGAGCAAAGCACCTTTCCAAAAGAAGAAAAAAAAAAAGCTTTTTGCATAATTTTTGACAAGTTAATTTTTTAAAATATTTCTACAAAGCATGATTTATTTCTTTTACTCCAGCTTTGGACTGGAATTGCACTTTTAGTTCATGTTTCTCTTTGCTTCTAATGGCTTTTGGCCATGTACTCCACAGCTGAAATTGTAATGGTGACTATAAATACTTTTATTAACAGAGAATAATTTGGCTTCCCATGCCAGAAGCCAGAGTCTGCCCCTGAGGTACCTTTGCTAAGGTAAAAGCCCTGCTCCTTTCCCACCCTGGGCTGATTGATTTCAAAAGGAGGGGGAGTTCTTTGATACATCACATCTATTTGCCACAGCGATCTGTCTTGTGACAAAGTAAACACAAGAAGATGTCAAAATGTCCTGCTTTCTCTGGTTAACATTATTCACAGTAGATATAGTGTTTATGTGAGGGGGTGAAGAGACTTTAAAGCAAAAGGTAAAGTATAATCAAGGAAGGTTGGAAGGTTATTTAGATATATATCAGTTTAAGGCTTTTGATATAACATCATGATGTCAGCTTGGGTTAAACCTTTAAGATTGAGACTGGATATAAGAGGGATAGTCCATCATGGAGAATGGGGTTTCCAGAGATCTGTAAGGTTAATCTAAATTATCCTGGAGATTAGCCCTGAGACAGCGAATGGTTCCACAAACATCACCACTGCTGTCCCAGGAAGCCATGTGATACCTTCAAACCACAGTTAGCATTTTCAAGGAGACTAATCCTGAGCTCACTAGTGAGGAGAGGACATAATTTTATAGGTGAGGCTGTCACTCTCTCTCGGGGTGAGTTATGGGGCTGGACTGGCAGTGGAACAGGAGCATACAAGTTACAGGTCAAGCTCTTCAAAGGCTGTCAGCTCAAGCAAATCCACTCTGCAAATTTAAAGCTCTTCATCCTGAAGCATCAAGCAATTTATTCTGTTTTAGAAAAGAAATAAGCTGTGACCCTGTTTCTTATATTTCTAGCTACTATCTTTGACTTACTATAGTCATCATTCAACTGCTTTGTGAGAGGTATGTAGCATCAGTAACATGGAAAAATTCCCAGAAAGCTTTTGAGTACTTTGCATGTTGAAGAGAAAGATGCTAAACTACCTGCTCTTTTGACACCAGAAAGTGCAGATTGCTATCTGCAGAGATTTGCTACACAGATTTAATTCCAGGAGGCTTTCTTAAAATTAACTTCATATGCAGCTGCTGAACACAGGTACCCAAAAAATGACAGTGACATGACTATAAGTGACATCTGTGTATGTCATTGCCGCCCCAGCATGTGCACCTGATACATATGGTTTTCTTAGTACAATATAAACATTGAGTTTTCACTTTTCATCCCTAACTTACTTTATAAATTACGTAAGGAAAACCTGCATAGACTTCAGATTCCAGTTGTGCAAATATTTGCTTCAGTGCGATTTTAAGTGAACACAGTGGATTCCCATTGTTAAAAGTAGATTTAAATGGAGCTATGTAGACAAATAGGCTTCTAATAAATTAGGAAGACTTGGAGTACATAGGAAGTGAAATGACATGGACAACATGAAATCATACAATGACTACAGCTAGATTTTAATTAAACATTCAAATAATATCAGACTACCAGGTACTTTCAAAATCATGTTTCATTGATTATGAGCACTATCATGGTAAGAAAAATAACACAGAGTAAGAATTCAAATAAAATAATGTGTAGTTATGAAAGGATTATGAAAATATGGACAGTGCAGATGCTCTGATTATTTTTACTTAGTTGTATTTTTATGTACAATTTACAATTAATTACAATTTACAATTTAGTTAAATGTACTTTTAAGTGGTGGAAGAGGAATAAACAATGCATTAAAATTCAGGTCATTTTAAATAAAAAAACCTTTAAAACCTGTACTGCTCTGTAGAGAGTGGGAGTTTGTTTCAAATGCCTAGAAAACTAGAGGCACATGTAACAGTTTTCTGTTTCATTTAACTTTCTTGTCCAAAATGGAAATTATGTGGGAATCAAGGAGTAGGGAAGTCTGTTTTTGACTGAAGCATCTATCGGGATGTGCTGTCTTAACACTGTTTCCTCTAAAATATTTTTTCCCATAGGAACATTTCACACCATTGGTATTCCGAGTCTAGGAAAGAAGGGACGTGACAGCCATGACCATTCAGGCAGGCTCACATTTGCACCTTTTTGTCCTTAACCAACTCTAATTGTCTGCTAAAGTGCCCGAAGTTTTGAAACATGCAGACTTCATTTCTTTTTTCTGCTGAGAACTGAAATCGTCAAATACCAAAAAAGAGACGGTCACATTTTCAGCTCATTTTTCCAGATTGAAAAAATGTGGACTAGTTGGACAATCATCAAGTAAACACAAAACAATTCAAAGCACAGAGGTAGATCCAAACCAAACCAAGAGCCTGGATCTTAAAGCTCCCGTGTTTCACTGGCGCTTGGGTCCAGATCCAAAAATCTCAGTGGGCCCCATTGTGTAAAAAGGGATGAATCAACCCCATGCCCAAGTCACCTTTCTTTTCTTCTTCCTGCTCAAGCTGTAAAGGTGTTTGGCTCTGAAACCAAGCACTGAGCATCATTTCTCATGTTGCTCTCCAGTTGGGTGGTTGTTAACAGCTTAAGGTAAACACAGATCCTTTGAGGCTCGGCCAGTGAAAAACCAAAGGTTTGAATAAATACTGTTGATTTAACCATGATCTCATGAGACAGCAAATCTGTGTCTGCTCCAAAGGCCAAAATATTTCAGATGGCAATATGAGCTACTTTATTTTTATCAGTGAATAGAGTGGCAGTAAGAGGTTCAGCACTTATAGGCTTAGTTTTTCAGAAGTAACCAGTAATTTGGGGTTCTCAGTATGAAACACCATATGCTTGATTTTTCAGAAAATGCTGAATATTTTAATTCTGAAAAATAGAATGTCTTGGAATTGCCAGTTTGTTTTGTTTGGGTTTTTTTGCTTTAAAGTGTCAAGTAACAATTTCCAGAATATGAAAATGTTGCTACAGTAGACATGATTTCTGTAAAAAATAGACAGTCTTCTGCTTTCTCACATCTCTGTAGTGAGAATTTTTGTGAGAGATGTCTTCATATTTCTTGAAAAACTCTTTTTTGATCAGTATTGTTAGATTCAGTGTGATGGGTGAGCATCTGTATCAGCTGCTAAACTATAAAATATATTAATAAAACATAATATGCTTCATAGGATCACAGACTTGTTTGGGTCAGAAGGGATCACCTCGTTCAAACCCTCTGCCGTGGGCAGGGATACCTTCCAGTAGACCAGGTTGCCCAGACTCCATCCAAGCTGGCCTTGAACACTGCAAGGGATGTCGCATCAATAAATTCTCTGGCCAACTCCTTCCCGTGCCTCCCCACGCTCAGAGAGGAGTTTTTTCCCGATCTCCCGTTTTATCCCGCCCGCGTTCCCCGGGGAGGGCGCGGCGCGGCGGCGGTTCCGCGGGGAGACAGCGCCATCTGCCGGCCGCGCTGGCCCGGCGTCTGAGGGGGCGCGCTCGGAGCCCGCCGCGGCCGCTCCTTCCCTGGGGACGCGGCGGCCCCGGCGCGGGGGCCCGGCTTGGCTCCGCGCATTCCCGGCGCTGCTGCAGGCCCGGCAGCCCCCTTGTCGCTGGATCGGTGCAAGCAAAGCCAGGGCAGCCTCTGGCCTCCGAGAGCAAACGTGTAAGAGCTAATCGGCTGGATCAGGAGAGAAGTTAGGATAGTGCTGGTTTATGAACTGAGGGTCCCGCTGAGCAACAGGGTTTAATTTACAGAGTGCAACCACAAAATGAGGCCAATACCTGGGTTTGTAGGCTTTTGTATATATATTATCTGCTCTGCGTAAAGTACTGAGGAGGCGTTTTTAACTTCAGTGTTGGTCAATTTACAGTTTTCATCTTTGTTGTTTTATGCTCCCCTTGTTTCAGTTTAGACTGCCCTTTCTCATCAGTACTCCAAGAGCCAGACAGTACCTTCAGAAATACAGAATAACCAGAAAAACAAGTGATTACTACCCGAAGAAAAAAGAAAATATAAAAAGTTCCCCTATTTCTTCTGATATTATTCTCCAGCAAAAAGAATGCTGTGAGAAAGGCTTTCTGGTGCTTGAACTGGTCATAACTAATTTGGATTTCAGCATATAAGAATCATAAACGTTTTGGGTTAAAAGGGACCATAAAGATAATCTAGTTCCAAACCCCATGCCATGGGCAGGAACACCTTCCACGAGCAAGTTGCCTAGAGCCCCATCCAACCTGGTCTTGAACACTTCCAGGGATGGGGCATCCACAACTTCTCTGGACAACCTGTTCCAGTGCCTCACCATCCTTACAGTAAAGAATCTTTTTCTAACATCTAATCTAAGCCTGCCCTCTTCCAGTTTGAAGCCGTTCACCATTTCTCCTGTCACTACATGCTCTTGTAAATAGTCTCTCTCAGAAATAAGAAGACAGTGTAGACAATACTTAGTGATATTTAGAGCTAATGATCCCTGTATATTCAGCAGAAAGCAAGTTGGGCCTCAACCACATATTTAGCCACAGTGGAGCCCTGTTGTTGTCTGTATCCGTGTCACTCCTTTGGCAGCAGTGAACTACAGCTTTCTTCAGAAGGTGTTCATTTCAAGTGTGGGAACAAACTGAATGCAGGGACTGACTCAGTCCTTGACATTACATGTGAGGATATTATAGATCTCAGTTAAACAGTTCACAAAGCATCAGATATTTTTGGACAGTTAACCATTGCAGCCTTCTCTCAGAATGCCAGCCTGAAATATAGTCGTTCAGAAGAAAAAGATAAGTGAATCTAGATAAAGTTTTAAAATTATTTTTACCCTTTTTTTTTGCTCCACATTCTTAGCCATAATTATCTGTGCTGGTAATAAATACGTATGATCACCTATCCATAGACTAATCCAGTCAGGAAATACTTTTGTGGATTCCTTGCAGCACCAGAAATGTACAGTATCATACCTAAAATAAATTCTGTGTAAAAACCTTGGTTTAAAAGTTAGTTAGGGCTTTAAATATAATCTGGATTTGGCATAAAATCTAAAATTGTTTTGTGCTTTCTCTGGTCTTTCTAGTTATAGCTGGTATCATGGACTCTCCAGAGGAAAACCAATCACTGGGATCTGCTCTGCTAACAGTCACAGAGGGATGAGAAAAATGGTTAACATGTTCATCTGTGTTTTCACTTGAGAGGATGGAATATAGCATTAATCTTTTTTGGAACCTCATATGTTGCTGATATTGCACTGTCAGTCTATATTAAATGTCAGGCACAGTTTAGAGAGAGATGAATATTTTCATTGTTTGACTAGTTGATAGAATTGTCAAGTGCACCAGGGTACTGGCAGGTGACCAGAACTTTCCTTTTGCTCCTTTGCTGAAGAATAGCTTTGGGACAGTGATCACAGAGAATTTCAGTGATAAAGTGATATTTGTCATATTTTTCAGGTGAGAAAGATTTTCCAGAAGTCCTTCTCCTTTCTTCCTTGTAGCACTTCATCTCTTGCCCAGCAAATTTCCCTGCTCCCTCAGACTCCTTCCAGCCAATTCAAGCCACCCCCATCCTATCAGCCTTTTTCTGTGTGGCAGCACGAGCCATGACAGCAGATGCAGTGTCTGGGATACACTTATTCCTGTTTGGCATATTCCTCTTACCTTCTCCTTGCTGTCTCTGCTGGACAACCTCAGATGCTGGTGAAAGGCAGAAACCTGAATTGCCCTCCATCTATTCATTCCCAGTTTCTCTCCCCAGCCCAACCCATCCTGCTGGGGAAGAGCAATGCTGTGGCAGTGACCACAGCCACTCCCTCACAGTTCTGCATGGGGCACCTTCCAAGCCACTGTCATAAATCTGGGCTCCTGCCAGAGGGATTGCCATTTGCTGCATGTGAAAGGTTAGGAAGATGCATAACATTTTGTAAGCCAGAAGCCTAGGAAGGAATTTGAAAGAAAAGAATGTGGGCAAGGGATCAGGAATTGCTATTTGAGATATTTTACAACTTGAAAACAAAGAAGCTTAGATAATAACCAGTGACAAGCTGAATGCCCTTTCTAACTGACAAGGATAGTGTAAGTCCTCACTACTAATATTGTCCTTTCAACTCTGTTCCCTCCCACTCCACGTATACACATATACATACCTCATATAAAATCATATACATACACATAAAATCTCACATGATTTCAACTATGGCCTCTATTAAGAAGGATCTTCCACAAAAATGCTGAAGATCTCTGTATTTTTGAAAGAGTACAAGCTCCAAAGCACTATGCTACAAGAGCAAGTCACTTTGCCCTGGAGTAATGTTATGAACTTGATAGCCCATCCAGAAATGAGACCGCAGTGAAATGAGGTGATGCTTTGTTTATGTGAAAGAATATTTGTACTAGAGACCAAATTTTTATATGTATATAATCAGTCCTAATAGATCATTATCTAACTAAAGTAAACCTCTTAAATGCTCAATTTGTGCGTGTGTAAATGAAGCTCTGCAGAAAGGCCTCAGGATAGAATGAAGTTTATGAGATTGTAAATGAGCTCTATTTATAAAACTGTTTGGAAATGAAACAAAGAGTTGTTTATCGCTTGTTGTACACAAACCATCATCCCTAGCAAGCATCCTGGGACCCCATACATTTGGGATTTTTTAGATCAGAAGGATGAAAATATGCAATCCCTGTGTTTCAATACAAACGGACCCTTTTCTAGCAAATCGTCTGATTTTGAAATATACTGGAAGAGAATATGCTGAAAGTATAAAAAGCAGTGGATCAAGTTCAGTTTGTGTCAGGAAGTAAAATGTTGGTCAAAAAATCCATCATGCGTTTTAACAGTCCTGATTTGTGCCCCCTTTTTTTAGGATATAATGTTTCATGGAGATCAGAAATTACCAGGACTATTTTGCTGTGTACTTAAGATTTCCAGCCTTGACTCCGCCATAGTTACCCTGCACTAAAATATCATATATTTATTATTCCTTGTCTTTGTGCATGTATGTAGTTGCTTTATAGAGAATTTATGTCATAAATTAACTCTCTGAAGACTAAAGATTCATTTTAGAATCATAATAGGTGTGTGCTATGGTCACTATTACCTTTGGGGTTTTATACAGAGTGAATCATACAATACTCAAAAGAAAGTAATTGTACTGGACCTTTATTTGTGGTCTTGAGGAGCAGTGTGCCAACCCTTCCAGGCACTCATCTTCCTTTTTGTGATCCATTTTTTCAAGCCCAGGAAATTGCTTTTTACCTTATTTCATATTCATAAGCTGAGCCTCTCTACAGTGCCTCTATTACTGCAGGATCTGTTGATGAAAACTATCAAAATAAGCCATTTCCGTGATTTGTTTTTAGAGTTTGCACCTGTTGAACAGTTGGCAAAAATTCAGTTAAGATTCAAAACAGAAAAAAAAGTATGGCACAGATGTAGGTTGTTGGGATTGAAACAAAGATCTTTACACTCCAGAAACTTTACGCCAGCCTAGATGAAGTATTCTTTAGCCTCCAATTTAATTTTCACTTTCATTTTTAAAATTTTTAATTTTCACAGATCTGTTTTCATAAGAGTCATGGTCTATGGAAAGATCTCTAAAATATAAGTATGCATCTATCCATATTAAAACACATGTATGTGCATACAACTATGAAGAGCTTGAATCAGAGGTGACAATGGTTGAAAATATCTGTTTTTCTTTCTCCTCAATGAACAGAGCACAGCTTATAGAAGGGAAATATTAATTTATCTATATTTACTGCAAGGGAATCAACCAAAAATATTCAACCAGTTTTAAATTCAGGAACTTCCTTCAAAGAAATGCAGATTTAACAGCAAGTGTTCAGCAAAAGTCATTGTAGAGGGCTGTCCCACAGCCAGAGTTTAAAGCCTCATTTGTTAACACTGCCAGTGCTAAGGACTTCCCCTTCTGCCCCAACCAAAGTGTCAGGACTTTGCACCTGGGATTGCTCCCACAAGTGCTCAATAGCTGCCTGGATCAGAAGCAAATTGGTTTATGGCAAGATCTTACAGGCAGAAACAATGTCCTGATAGTTTCTTGTGCATACAGTCTAAAATGTTTCCTCTGTACAAAAATGCAGACAAACAGAACATGAAGTGAGAGACGTTGCAGGACAAATTCAGATTTCCATATATCAGAAAAATGATAATTTTTTCACTTTGGCAAACAAAATGAAAGCCCCTCATTACAAGCTGAATTAATTTTTCTTTTAATAAATTAAAGGCTTTTCATCTGGGTTGGTAAATTAAGTCTCATGTCTGAAAAATGCATATTCTGGCTTAGGAAAGTAGGTTTTTTTCCTTTCTGTAGCTAGCATGTTCTGACACACAAATAGCTTGAGCTAATATTTAATTAGGCAAATAGAACATTAGTGTTGGAGCAAGAGAGGCTGGTCAAGAATTCCTGACCCAAGACAACCTCTTAGACACTCTGACCAGAAATGAAATAATTCTAAATGTGGCTAAATGCAATATGAGATGTTACATATGCAATATTATTTATTGTTCCATTTGAAGTTTGGATAACAATTGTAAAACGTGTGTGTGTACATATGCATGTACTTAAATAAACAGTTAATGAAATCAGGATACAAATGCTGCTGCTTTGTTGATCTCCATATATATATGTGCATATATATACATACATACATATGTGTATATATATATATATATAATGGGACAAGCCAAAGCACAGTCCTTAGGTTATCCAGACCTGGATCGACATCCAAATTCTGTGGCTCATGTCCACTCCTACTTCTTTTCAAGGAACTCATTCATCAGTGGTGTGGACATTTCCCTGGACTTTATTTTAGCTGCCAGAGATTTTTTGGCATTTTGTAATAAGACTAATTGCAGTGCATGTGAGCCCCAAGGAATGAAGACACTTCTCTGCTTTAAAATTAGTAGCTGTGTCTGCCAAAGTGACATGCAGAAATATTCTGGAGGGCAGATAGAAAGCTCAATGAGTTTCCAAGGCCACACAACAGAGTGCTGACATTTTCAGCTTAGCAAATACTGTTTTCTGAAATGCTCATCTTCTTTTTATTCCTATGGGGTACTGCAGTAAAGAGAATTAGAGTGAGCAATTCTTGGACTTAACCACTTGATTTCCTAGGACTCTGATGAGCTTTCATCTCTCTCTTACTGAACAGCATGTCTTTTCTTCATTGTTTTGAATATTGGCTCCTTGGCTAATAAAATTTTACAAGTGATTTTTGAAAACAAACATTACTATATTATCCCTTTTTTCCAACTCATGAAATAAATATTCCATCAAAGAGACTTTTATGTTTCACAGTGGCAGTTCTCAAATGACCAGCATGGTATCATGTTCAAAACAGGGCACGGTCCATTTTTACAGTAGATTTACTCAATCACAGTTACTAATCGGATTAGTACTGCTTTTATGTCTGACAAATTTTTAAAAGTTGGGGGTCATTAAAGCCCTTGCACATATAGAGAGCCTGTGGTGCTGGGCTCTGTTTTTCCAGTTAACCATTTCTGCTTTGAAAAAAAATCAAACCTTTTTTATTTTTTAGAGCATTTAGAAGCTAAGTTGCTTTTTTAGACTGCAATGCCACTGAGCATTTAAATCCATTGCTCGACTTAGCAAAGCACATGCTTATGTATGGAGTTAAGAAAGAACATCAGTTTGAAAGGTAGAGGAGGCTGAGTGCTAGGGAGGGACCTACCCATGCTACTACCCAAAAGAAAAACTTTTCCTTGTGCTTTGCTCTTCCAACTCAACCATATGCAAGAACGAGCCCTTACCATCTGAATGGCAGCTTTTGATATTACTTCTTCACAGTTCCTGTCAAAAACTCTAATAAAAAACATTAGGGTTAGAATTTGCTGTCATGAGCTTGAAAGTGAATTCTTCAAGAAGTTAAGACGAAACTACATGTACCATCAAAGGTCTAACTTGGCCACCAAAAGAATAAGTTTTGCTCAACTCCAGTGATATCAGAGGGCTATTCCAGTTCTATCACAAGGAATAATACAAGCCTTGTTTGGATGCTAGGATGCTCCCTCTCACTCCAGCTGGTCCTGCAAATTGCATAGGAAAACAACTACAAAACTTTTACTCATAAAACTATAGGAAAGTCTAATATCCTCTATCAGACAGCTGGCATAAAGCTCAAGTAGGATTAGACCTGTGTCAAAAAAGGAAGCAGAGAAAGTAGACAAAAACAGGTAGAAAATGAGGCCTGAAGTTTCATTTCTTCTGGAAATTCCTTCCTGGAGCTGGAGACGGGAGCAGAGAGCATGCTTTCAAATAGTTAGTGCAGCATTAAAATGGTTTGGAGTAGTTCTGACTGGCTCATTGCTGTAAGGCAGAAATAGAATGCAAAATTGGTAAAAAACATACTAAATATTCCAGGTGTCATACAGCACCAACAGCAATGAACAGTGCCTGTCTTTACTTGGAAGTCAAATTGATTTCAGTTTTAAAGGACTACCAAAAGGCTAACACAGGAGCTGATATCTGCAAATATTTCCACTGCTGCCTCCCCCAAATGCATGCAAACAAGCATCTTTCATACAGTTATTGGAATAGCTTAGTAAGCCTTCAGGGTATAAGCAAAGATTAGATTTCTTAATGGAATTTTTTTCTTAAATAAAATAAGGTATTTAATTTTTTTAACATTAATCAATTATGACAGAATGATTCCAGTAGAAACAGATGCACTAGAATAGAAAATAACTAAAACAAAAATTGAATGAAATATAGTCTGTGTTTACACATGCTCTCTATAAATATTAACATCATGAGAAAGTGAATGTGTTAGCATCAGCCAAGTCAGGAAATGATCAAATTAAGTTTACACACCATAGCTTAGACTCTGTCCCCTGGGTACATGCATTGCTGTGAGAAGTTTGATATGATATCATATGTCATTTTTCAAACCATGAAGTGCAGTAGCATGCATTTTTAAATGTATATATATATATATAATATTCTCATATCAAATACGTATACAATGAGCCTTGCTGACTGTATGTCAACTCTTCTTTGTAAGGGAAAAACAAAATAAAGATAAAAACCTAAAGGCTGAGGTCTCCTTTGCAAGATTGCAAAGCTCTGTTGATCTGTAGAGTAACAATAGCATATAAATATAAATCTAGTTTGCTATTCATTAACTGAGCTATTTGGTAGTCTGTGGAAGAGATTATTAATCTCTAATTATGTGTCCCTTTTATGGTCATGATTCATGTCTTTCAAGTGGAAAGCAGGAGAGCAATTTTTCATTTGTTCTATCCCAAATCTTTAATTCCTCAAGAGTTCAGAGGTGAACACCAGATGATACCTACAGAGATTGTGCAACTATTATTAATTCCTCAGCACTTCACAAATTAGTACAAATAAACTATACAGAGCAACACACTGACAGAGTTGTATCTTCAATGGAGTAATCATATCTATTAACATGAGGCTGCTACTATGAAGACACTGCAAAATACCATATAAATTTTGTGTAATATATGCCATAAACTCATATCATAAGGCTTTTCAGCAAAATTAAGGCTCAATGATGTTTTGCCATTTATAAGCAAAGTTAATGATTGAATTAACAGATCATCCCAATTAGAAAAAAATACTAACTCCTGGCAGTGGCACAAGAGGTCTTCCAAAGGCTACTATTGAGCAAGTTGCCAAACACATGAACAAAACCTCCTGGATAAGTACGTTTGTTTTAAAGGAAAACTCACAAAATACTAAATTGATCTCTGTTGTGTTTTGCTAGAACAAGTCCTTCCACACCTTAAATCCCCTTTAAGGCCTCATGTGAGAGCACCAGCACCACTGCATGCTGTGATTAAAGGGCAACCTGACCCAAATAAATAATAATTCCTTAAACCAGGGTATGCTGAGAAATACTGATTTTACTCCTGAAGACTCTGGAGCTTTTATTTAGGGGTACAAGGAGTAGGTTTCAGACAGAAAGTCACCAGAATTTAACTGTCCACTCTGAGCCAAGGTCATCCTAAACTTTCAGAGTAATCAGTGGAGACCTAGTCAACACAGTCAATGAAGCCAGGAGAGCATTTCACCTTATCCTAAAATAAATGAACAAAAGAGACATTCTGTCTCCTAAAGACAGATGTTAAGAGCTGTTTGAGATGCTCTAGGTTAGTTGGGACAGAACCAAGGGAGGCTGGGTCCAAGACCTACAGAAAATCTTGGCCCTTCAAGAGCACGAAATGGTAGCCAGGTGAAATATTGTGGAGCATCAAAAATGTCAGTAAATGTACATGATTATGAATGGGAATCCCATCTGTACTGGACAGTGAGTTGAAGAGCTCCCTATGGAGTTATAAGTTTGTGGACTAGACAGCTAGTGTACATATGCATTCACTGGTAAGCTTAGGTAGACACCTAAATCCCATGCATTGGGTCATTTCCATAGCTCCTAGCTAAAAGATGGATGTCCACATGCTTCTGACTGCCTTAGTAAACTCACTGAGAGCAGAGAAGAATATAATCTTGGGAGAAGTTATTTGCCAAACACTGAACGATGAGGATCCTCAGAGAAGAAAAACACTGAAAGCATTAACTTAAGCATTTCATGTGTTTAAACTCTTGGCATGTTACTAGTCACACTGACCCAGTTTATTTATCCTTCTCAAGCAAAAATAAACAAACAGAAATCCCTGAGTCTATGACAAGAAGACACTAACAGTATTCATCCATTTCCAGAAACATGTGGGGTAAAAGTATTGGCAGTAAAAATTTACTATGAAAATGGTCAAACAATCTGGGCATAAAGAATTACCCTGGGAAGGACTTCTTTCTGATTCATCTGTTAGGTTGTCTCTAACTCAGAGCAGCAAGCCCTACAGTAGCACAACACTTTTCCATCAGCAGGTCAGGAGGAAAGGCATATTTCATGCACACATCACTGACCCAGACCTCTGGCCAAAAGGGAGTGATATTGATGCAATCTGGAGCAGGTTTATCTGACTCTTAATCAGAAAGGCATTAGCCTGACACAAGGGTCAAAGTAGGGAGTATAAAATGCACTCATATAGGAGGGACGCCCGTGATTTCCAGAAAAGGCTTGGAAAAAGAGAGTCTGTGGCATTTCCTTTAATTATTTTTATTACCATGTTGGACTTCAAAACAGCAGGTCAGGAAAAGAAACAGTGAGGTAAAGTCTTGACCCAAATGAAATCAACTGGAATTTTATTACTGACCTCAGCAGGACAAAACTTAACACTTTTTTAAGTTTAGAAGATTGCCTTCTTGTTTTGAGCATATAAATATTATAAGATGGGCAGGGATTAGTCAGTGAGACTAAGAAACCTCCCTCTGACTTCCTGCACAAAGCAGAGGTTGTCGAACCAAACACATTGGCTTGGCTCACTCCTGCTGGATGTTTTCCTAGACTCTGTCAGGGCCCTGGCTGCACAAACTGGCTTCCATTGCCCTGAGCAGCCTCACCTGGGACACACACACACACCTTCTGCCATGGCCTCAGGAGCCCATTTAAGTTTGGCTGTGGGTTTTTCTGAATAGATACCAGGTCTGTGTGGTAGGAGTCTTTCTCTCCAACTCTAAGCGTAGCTCCTACATGGACATCAGACCTGGGCAATAGCTTAGGTTTTGCTCCTGACTGGTGTCGCTGGCTGGACTTTGGCCCTAAACCATCATTTTAGCTTGTCAGAGACTATCAGTTGAAACCCAGAAGCAGGGCCCTGTTCATGGCCTGTTTTCTAAGGAGAGCAAGAGTATTCATCATTTTTCATCTGCTGCTCTCTTTAATTTCTGTCTCCTTAGTAAGATACCAAGAAAGTTAGATTCAGTGATAGGAACTGAAACATTCAAATCACTGTGTTTCCCATTTGGTTTATGTTTTGTCATTTTTACACTGGTAGGTGGTTAATCATCTGTCTTTAATGTAGCTAATGGATGTACCCTTAATGGATGCTTACTAAAATGTGGATCTCTGAATATGCAATTTCCTGTCACACTGCAATACTGACAGCATTCCAAAGATTCTGAAGAACTGCCTGAATGGCATATTCCAGGGGTTCATAATCAGTGTCACAGAATCTAGTTGGAGGCCTGTCACTAGCGGTGGGCTTCAAAGTCCAATTCTGGGCCCAGTATTGTTTCACTTATTCATCGTTGACTTGGATGAAGGGGCAGATGCCTCCTCAGCAAGTTACCTGACCACACAAAGCTGGGAGGGGTGGCTGATACCCCAGAGTGCTGTGCAGCCCTTCAGAAGGACCTGGGTGGGGTGGAGAGATGGGCAGAGAAGAACCATCTGAAATTCAACAACAGCAAATGCAGGGTCCTGCAGCCAGGGAATAACAACCCCCTGCACCAGCACAGGCTGATCTGCTGGAAAGCAGCTCTGGTGTCCCGGTGAAAATCAAGCTGGTGTGCTGGCAGACAGCAAGCTGTCCAAGAGCCAGCAGTGAGTGTGCCTTTGTGGCCAAAAAGGCCAACAGAATCCTGCTGTATGTTAGGAAGAGCAGATCAAGGGAGGAGATCCTGATCCTCTACTCAGCACTGGTGAGGTGGCATGTGGAGTGCTGCATCCAGTTCTATGCTTACCAGTACTAGAGGGACATGGAGCTCCTGGAGCTGGTCCAGTGAAGGGCTACAAAGACAATTAAGGGAGTGGAGCATCTCTCTTATGAGGAAAGGCTGCAAGGGATGGGCCTGTTCAGTCTCAAGAAGAGAAGACTGAGAGGGAACTTCATCAATGTGCACAAGTATCTGAAGGGAGAGTGTCAAGATGCTGGATCCAGGCTCTTCTTGGTGGTGCCAAGCAATAGGACAAGAGGTAACAGGAAGAAATTGATGTACAGGAATTTAACTGGAACAGATTGCCCAGAGAGGTTGTGGAGTCTCCCTCACTGGAGACATTCAAGAAACATCTGGACATCATCCCGTACCTTGTGTTCTAGGATGACTCTCCTTGAGCAGGGAGTGAGGTTGGACCAGACAACCAACCGTGGTCCCTTCCAACCTTATGGATTCTGCAATTCTGTAATGACAAATTCCAGTAGCCTCATTATGTGGAAGACTCACTACCAGTACTAGAGCTTCATCTCCAGGTCCTGTTCCTGCATGCCCAGTACTTGCAATGGATTGGGGGTAAGTATCTTTTAGACTTGTCGTGAAGAATTGGGACAAGCTTTTGATAAAAATGTAAATCAAGAATGATTATTTTCTTTTCTTTTCTAATTTTGTAGACTTGTAATATATCACCATTCAGTTCCCTCTAGTCGGAAGAATTTTGTTACTATTTTTTCTGTGAAAGTTGTGAAATAGCTTTCATCATCCTCGTCTGTCTATAGAATCTTTTGTAATAATTCTTTTTCTGAGATGGGGAAATAAGAACTGCATTCAAAATTTGAGGTCAGCACATTGTGAAATTGTAGAATGGCACGGTACTGCAGCAAAAACAAGCCTTTCATAAAAGCGTTGAGAAACAAAATTTTATCTCAGTTTGGAGTTCAATTGCAGCTTTTCTAGCTCAAAGAGAGGTCAGGCCTACTTAAATTATTATCCCATTCAAGCAAACATCTGTTCAACCTTGGATCTGTTAGACCAAGTCTTGGGTAATAGGGGATTGAAAGATTTCTCTCATGATCCAGAGACTGCTGAATAATCCTAGGATAATTATAATTCTTCAGGTAAATCCAAACCCTCAACCCATGTTTATGTAGCTAACCTTCGCTGCTTAGCTGCAGATGTGTTTAAGCCCATGAGTTAAACACCTCACTAGAACTTCTCTGGTAGTTTGCAAGGTCCACTGAAGTTCTTTTCTACAGGAACCGAAACTATTTAACTACAGAATCAAAAACAAGAAAGCGAATTCCTTATCCCACACTCTAACTGACAAAAGTGACACTGATGCCACTTTTTCCACATGGCAACTTTTCTTTAAAAACTTAATGTTCACGTTTCTGCTACCTGACCTTTTTTGGGCAGACACCACTTAAATGAACAGCCTGACTTGATAGGACAGGGTGGGTTGAAACCATGCCATTACCTGTGTTGTAAATTTCTGTGGATAAAAAGAGAAATTCTACTGCTGGCACTGTCAACCTCCCATCTTTGTAAGCCAAGAGAAAAAGAAAACCCTGACAGTTAGAGGGGGAGTAGAGAGAGAATGGAGTCATACAAAAAGTTGCTAAAGAAAAAATTAGTATCTGAAATTATTTTTGTCCCTCTATTACATTCCTTTCTTTATTAAACACTTAGAGAATTAAATCTCAGAAATGGAGAATGCTGTCTTCACAAACCTAACTTCTGACATTATTACCATGCAAGGAAATCACCATACCAATGCCCTGATGCCTATTTGAAAAAGGAGGAAGTCTTTTTTAGCAATTCTGCTAAGAATGTGTTTCTAATGTAAACTGCTTTCAGATGAAAATAGTGCCTAGATAAAGACAATCAACTGCACAATTAATGCTAGAACTGCTGGTTAATAGTTTATGCATGAGAGAGATTAGCTGGCAGGCAACAGACCAAGGATGTCAAGGAAGGATTAGGAGAATGAAAAGCAGCCCCCACACTTACGGTTGCTTATAGAATGCTGCCCCTCCCAGCACAGCAACAACCATCTGTTTTCATTATATATGTGTATATATATGAATATTTTGTCTTGCTTTGTGCTATTTTTGTTGGTTGCATGTTTGCTCTGTTTGTTACACCAGAAGACATCATTGTACTCTTTTTGCAGTCAACTACATTGCCTCGAGTACAAAAGGTAAAACACTTAGAAGAAAATAAATGCAGATTTTACAGACATATATAAACCAGACTATAGGAACAGACAGAGTTAAGTTAAAAAGAAGAGAGGTCAGTGGCTCTGGAGTCCTGGACTTACTGACCAAAATGAGACCATACACATGGATCAGTGAAACATTGTGGGAATACTTTGGCTGAAGCCCAGAGGCCTTTATTCACTCTTAGACAGCACCACATCCACAGAAAAAACTCTCTGAGCCCAAGGTGCCCACTAAGCAGCACACTAGAGTACACAAATGCCTCCCTTCAGAGGGGTTTAGAGGTGGTCCTCAGGATCCTGCCCTTGCAGCATGGTCAGTCTGCAGCTCCTGTGGACACCTGCAAACATGGAAGGTGTGACTATTCAACCTCACTCTGTGGCAAGTTAGGGGAATAGCAATATCAGGAAAGGTTATGTGATAGAGCAACAACATATAGGCTGAGATTCCTCACAAACCATTTAAATAAGGAAGCCTACATCAGGCTTTTCTATTAATACTTAGGTGTTGAAAGCCTTGTAAAAGTTACAGCTCCTTCTGGCAATTGGGTTCCTTTTATGTTTCCCAGTTTTACCTGGAAATGCTAAGTACTGTGGCCTGCTTATCAGTCACAGTGCTACTTCAGGAACTGGGAGATTTTCTTGGTGTGTTTGTTTTTTCAAGTTCTCACAGCCCAAAAATTCCAAGCCAGGAACATTGCTGACTGCTGTAACTGTAACATGACTGCATTTAGGGAATTTTCACAACCACCCAGGTGCCTCCATGTTTCCCTGCTTCAGTAGGAGGGTTTGACTATATGATTTTCAGAGGTCCCTTCCAACCTCAGCTGTTCCATGATTGTGACAGAGCTGGATAGAAAGAGAAGAAGTAATAAGTGAGTAACAAAATTAAGTCAGGGGCAGAAGTGCAGCAGTGGCTTTGGCGTAGGCATCGGAGGATGGAGAAACCACATAAAAGCATGAAGGGGCAGGAAAAGACCTGGGAAAATGAAGATTAGTGCACAGAAGCAGTAAAGTGGATGAAATGGGAGATCAACAGACTGACATAGTCTTCCTCTCTCTCTCCAACACCTCAGTTCCACTCAGGTGGTACACAAAATCCCGTTGCCATATTGTTCTACCTATGCATAGACTGCCTGTTTCTCAATGAACAGCAGCAGGAGAGCTAACTCCTGAAAAAGCACCAGGTGAGCCTTCACAGAAAATGAAGGAGTGAGAGGGACAAGGTACAGACAAGTCTTTTCTGAAATTATTTCTTAATGGCTTGGGATGTTGTATGTTTTGACTTCTCAGGCTGTGCTCTGACTGCCAGAGGATTAAGCAATGGTGAATTGTACTTGCTGAAAACTTGCTTCTGTAGCTCAGTAGGCAGTAGGAGAATCCAGTCTTCTAAAATTTATGAAACAGGCTTTTTTTTTTTTTTTAGCATGGTGCTATATTGAATGGATCAATTTATTCCCCTGGGCAACACTCATCAATTTGCTGAGATTATCGACAGCAAACTGTATTAGTAACTACAGTGTCTCTCCAATCAACCGCTGAGAAAGCCCTTTATTAAAACAAAAATTCAGATGGAGGTCTTAAATCACGTAGAATTCTTGGCTTGGTGTATGGCTGTCTGACACATACACAAGATACCACCAACACAATGTTGTTGGTACCTTTCTAAGCAGCAAATTTATCATTGCTTTGACCGTCACCCATTTGAAAATTGTAAACAGAAGCTGGAAGACCTAGTATTTTAGCAGGATTCAATTGTTTTCTTCCCAAGTGGTTGAGCTAAGTACCTTTCTCAGAGCACACAAGGGTAAGTAGCCATTAACCAGCAAATAAGTGGCCACCCACATTGCATGTGTAGTTTGGTGACTGCTGAGCCTCAGAGGTCCAGCCCACTTTGGTGGGGCAAAAACAATTATTGCCCATAACAAGGCCTGCAAGTTATTAGTTTCTATTCTCCCATGAACAATCCCTCATTATCAAGAAAAACCCAAACAAACAAAAAAAAAACCAACTTGTGGGTTTGTGTTTTGTTTTCCTTTCTGATTGAGGAAGGCCACACCCAGCTGCTTTAATTATACTTCTAAATACATACATGAAACATTATTTTTTTTGGCTGGGAGAATATAAGTGATAAAAGGCTTTTTAGGGTTTCATTTCTCTCTTCAAAGAAAGGAATAAATTAGTTACTGATAATTTATTGTTGTCCATGTCTGATTATAATTATAGATGTCAAATCACTAATTGCAATTTTATATTCATTTTTTCTACACAATAGTCATTCTTATTTGAAACCACCATGCTTATTTCTTTTATAAAAATTCACTGTTTAACACATTACAGTAGAAATGGACATTCGACTTGAAATATAACTTTGCTTCTATTCTGCTATTTTAAAATGCTGTTGATTACGATAACTGATTGCCAAAGCACACACTCATTAGCTTATGCAAAGTCTGGTAGTGTCATGTAAGAAGTTCTTTGTAAGGAATTAGGCCATACAGTGTGTCCTAGCCTGTTTTCCTTGTGTTTGGGTAACTGCTGTTCAGCTCTGCAGACTATGAGTTAAGACCATGCAGTCAAAGTCGTGGTAGAGAACCCAGAGAGAACTCACCAGGAGTAAATTGCTTCCTCCTTTCTTCTCAAGTGAAGAAAATAGGGTCATATCAGCAATTTGCACTGAAGCAATACCTAACACATAATACTATGCAAAAGGTCATAACTTTGGAACCAAGTTAACAAAGTTTTGCCTAACTAAACTTCATCCTGTCAACATTCTTGCTGTAGTCAATGGGAAAGAGCAACTGTAAAGAGACATTTACCCCATCCTAAACAGGTGGCAGGGCAGACAGGATGGCAGTACCTTGGGTGTGACTCTTTTCTCTGTTGATTGTAGAGAACACTATAAACCTAACATACAATTGGAATTAATTGTCAGAAGTTTGAGGTGAATACCAACCTACAAGTCAGGGTATCAATACCACGCAGATAACTCTGCAACACACTAGGGAATGTGGCAAAGCAGCACAGAACTGTATGAGATACTGTTTTCTACTTTGGAGTGGTGATAAAAGCAACTGTCAGGTGACTAAGACATGGTCTTTAAAATCTAAGTTTACAAGTGTCTATAGCCCAGCAAAATATAGCCCAAAATAGATGGAAGAGACCTATAGTATGTAATCTTTCTGTGTCACTGTACATTTTCCATTTTTCAGAGTAAAAATTACAAAAATACTCTCACTCTGCTTTTTCATCCAAATAAAACAGTATGACAAAGACCTGGTGGCTTACAAAACTGTCAACAGAAAGCAGTCTCTATCATGGCAGTGCTGTGTGTCTCCACACAACACAACTTCAAGCAGACAAATGCATTTCTTCTCTCAGTTAAATAATTCAATGTTCACTAATGATGCACATCTTCATGTAAGATGTAGTGTTTGGAAAACCCCAAATATAAGCACAAAAGAATTATAAAAAGCTAATGGTATTCTTCTGAAGTGCCTCAAACTTTTATGTGAACACCCAGACAAATTTTGTAGAATAAATACTTGCCATTGAAGAGGAGAAGATGTTTTTTTTCCTGAAAACAAATCTCTGAAGGAAGCCAGGCCTTAAAGAAGGCAGGAGCTGAACTTGGAAACCAAACGCCCTAAGAGTGAAGAACAGATAAGACAATGAATCTGCACAGAAATATTTGTGCTACTGAACATGAGTCATTAAAAGTCAAGACATCATAAAAAAAAAATATTTAAGCTTTACTTACGATAAAAAATACAAACTTTATTTACGATACAAAAATAGGATTATAGCCTCTGGATACAAGAAATAATCCACTGGATACATTCAGCAGTAGCTAGAGTACTGTATAACAATTTTGACCCTGAACTTCAAGGAGGACATGGGGAAATGGAAGAGAAAGCAGCAGGAAGGACTGTCAGTTAGAAGAAAAGGCAAACAAGATAAAGTGGTTTCCTGTGTTTGGCATTTACAGAAGTCTGAGAACATGATCATGATCTTCAAATATGTAAAATTCTGCTTCACAGAAGAGGGAACATGTCTGCTCTGCAAGGCAGGGAGGACAACAAGGGGCTAAGACTGCAGGAGAGAGTCTGAATATGAGAGGCTTCTGACTGACAAGACTTTGTAGACATGGTGGAGATTGACTGGAACATTGTATTTTTCATGCTTCTAGAGAAAATATCTGCCAGGAACGGCACAAGCACAGTGATCCCGCTGTAGGACAAACTACAAAATTATGTTTGAGGTCTCTTTCTGCTCCACTGCAGCGTAACACACTTCAAGTTAGATTGAATACGTGGAGTACGTTACGTGGAAAAAAATGCCAGCTCCCTCTTTCTCTATCCACTCTATTTTCCTCTCTGTACCTTTCTGCAAGTGACCTGCAAACGCGTAGCTTTGTCATTTACTTTCTCATAGCAGCCAGGAAGTATCCAGTAACATTTAGCACTTTTTTTTCAGCACTTTGCCTACTGCCCACAGACCAAAATAGTTAACTGTGTCTTTTCTAGGCTCCCATTAAAAAATACCTGTGCTAAATCAGGGAGACTTGAGATCACTTGTCAGTGCTGAGCAGACAAAGCATTACAGAACTTTACCACTAACTTTTTGTTGCATTCCAGTTGCAATAGAGATATTATTCTAAGGATTGTCATCCTCTTCACCTTGACAAAGTGCCACAAGTAGTAATGATAATGGCAATGGTATTGACATATTTGTATTGAGATTAGCAAAATCACACCACAGTTTCTGAGGCATGAACGTGCACTTGGAAATCTTCCTATTCTTTCTCATTCTATTCTGTTATTTACATCTGTGTTCACTGTCAGATATATAAAGTATGCTAAAATATGGAAACTGAAATACAGTCATAGGAAGGCTAGTGCAATCTGTATTTTCAACAGGTGTTAGCAAGCTACATTAATTTTGAAGCAACACTCCCTATCACCCCAAGGTCTACATTTTACTAAGCTAATAAACGTAAGACTTGCATAGTGGGACCCTTCAGTGACTTGTATTTGTTATATGTTAGCCAACTGGAAGTAAAAGAAGAACATTTTTGTTGAAGGTGGACTCCAAGGGGTTAGCTGCACTCCATTCAAATATCAATTGTACAGCCCAAGTACTTTGCTATTCTTCTACTAAAATTCTGTAAAATTAAACTAAAGTGCTAAGGAAATAGAGAAGAGTGCAAAGAGCTAGAACAGGAAAATTCTTCAGTTGGAATGAATGACAAGTACATATATTACCTCAGGTTCAGACAAGATATGTTGTTTAACCATTTTTTTGGAAGAATGTACACATGGTGAAACCTGTGGGCAGAATGTAGGTAAGCCTAAAGAACTTTGAGCATGCTTCTAGACTGTATAATAAAAATAAGACATGTTAGTTTTGAAACAGTTAGTCTTTGAGATATGACTCAATGGTAGAAAAAAGAGATGGTACTGTCATGTGTAAATATACAAAGCTTAATGTTTGGGCTTGAGGCTTTTAGTGAGACATATGTGCAGTACCAGTACCAAGCAAGTGGTGGAACTCAGTTCTTTGAAGGGTTAAAGTGAACTTTAGTCTTCCTCCGATCACCCTCTGGTACTGTATCTTCATAAATTTCCCCCGTTTATGGAGTGTTTTTGATGGCAGGCAATTCTTTGTTGAAAGTTAAGTGCTCTTTTATATGAATAAATAAAGAAGGCTTTGGTTTGAATGAATACATTATTTTGACAAATGTTTATTGGAAACCCAATTATGGCTTCATAAATCAGTGCTATCTGTGGTACATCAGGTGAGCTCACCCATGCCATCAAATGGCACGTTGAATATTAGTAGGATAATTAAAACAATTCTGTTGGATGTTGTTCTTCTTACTCAGGTCTGACAGTAGTCAAAACAGGAAGAAATTGTTTATTAATTTTATTTAACTTATTAAAATACTTTTTGTAAGATGTAATGGGCATACTTAACACAAAAAAAAAGAAAAAAAACCCATTTGTTTTCAATTTGCTGTTAGAATAAAATGACAAGGTCAAGCACGATGCATGAACTGAGTGGCAGCTGAATTTTAAGGGTAGTTGGGAAGCAGAAAGGGTATATATGAAGTCTATTGTTTGAACTTTACACCCAGGTGAAGTGGGGCTTTATTTGTTTTGTCTGAAGTGGTCACTGGTGATATGAAATGTGTCTGGAGTCAATTCATGTGCTTCCTTATCCTCCCTCCTACAGTGATTCTAGGTTAGAACAACCAGATTAATGAGAAGCCATTTTCATAGCTGTGAAAATGAAGGGAATCAAGTGAAAATCTTGAACTCAAGGTCAAGAAGAAAGGGAGGAGTTTAAAGTTAAATTTTTTTTATTCTCATAATATTCCCCTGTAGATAAAAATTTACTGGGAGCAAACCACCAGGAATTCCCATCTCTTGAGGCCCCCTGACTGATGACAACAAAATGGAGACATATTGGTGGAAGGACACTGAAGATCTGTAAGAATTATAAAAAGAATCTAAATGATTTCCCAAAGGACAATTTCCAGGTTTAGAATATAGCTAAATTTATATCCACTAGGACTGACAAGCATAAAATAAGGATTGAAACTGAAGTTATTTGGTTTGGTGTGCATTTGAATTAGAGTGATATAAATAGCCACCTAGATATCTTTCTTACCAACTCAACTTCAGTGTAATATTCTTCTCAGGGGCACAGAAGAGGGAGTGAGGAGACATAAGGAGAACAACAGAAGGCAGTACAACGTTCAGCTTTTCTCCCCTGAGAAAAAATGAGTGTTAGGGGTTGGCCAGAGAGATGTAAATGAAAGACTTCTCTTTGGAATTTGTCAGTTCACTGAAAGGAGAAAAAAAATCACCAAGACAAATTATTTTGTTACACCAAAAACGAATTTTCCTCAGGAGCAACTCAGGCTCCAGATTTCCGGCAGTAGGCAGAGAACTTGGAGGCCCCAGGGCTGAATTGCCCATAGCAGGACTTCTTAGGATCTCATATTTCTCCAGAGATCTGCTTCTCAGATCATGTATAAAGTTTGACATATCTTCTAAAAAATAGCCAGACAATAGTTTGTCATTTTCTGCAAGATAGAGAAAATATTTTCCATTTTCCACCCCTCCTTACCCTAGTTCCTTCTCAGGATTCTAGATTGACAGACAGTAAAAATGTGGGAAGCCATATAGAGATTGTCTTCACTATTTAGGATTCTATTTTTTCCATAGCAAAATAAGAGTACATTCAGCCTAAAAGCAGGCATGCACTTTGCTGCTAAGGACATCATCACCAGTAATAAATATTCTTCAATAAAGAAGACAGAACTTAGGAGAGTCATGGTGTGTGAAAGCCTTGGGCTTTTTCTTCTTACCTAAGAAGATTTTCCAGGGCTAACAAATCTGGGTATCTCTCTTCCAGAGTAAAAGAAGTGAAGGTACGGGTTTTTATACCAATTTTAGTAAAACTATTGCTTTGTCTCATGTATTGTGCTTTTCTGCCTTAACTTCTGGACTACATTTTGTTACCCCTAAGCAGGAATGAGGGATTTTAGAAGTAAACTATTCCTCACTACACCAATTTCTCATGTGTAGCCTCAGAAAGGCAGACTGTTCAGCCCAAGCTATGCACATAGAAATTAATTTCCTTGAATAGGATCAAGGAGATGTATGTGGTTGGCCTGGTAAAGAGAAGTGTGGACATGGAACAGGAAAGAAACACATTTAGAAACTTCCCCTGAGCTCTGGTAAGGCTGGAAGAGTACCAAGAGAAAAGCAGTCTGCAGTCCATGAACTTGACACAAAAGACAGAAGACACAGCTCTTAAGCACCCTAATTATCAACCAAAGCATCAGCCCTTCCCCCAGAGTTTTGCAGAAGTTTGTTGTCAATAAATAATATTAACAGATTTGGTTCCTGGCAAAGTTTATCTGTTTTTCTTATCTGTAGCCTTTTTTTCTCAAACCTGGGTCCCCACCTTTGCCTGTGGCCATCTAACTGCAATTGTGACTCAACGGAAGGAGAAAGGAGGGGAGAGAAAGAGCCCCAGGTTTTCATAATACAAATTTAAAACACAGCAACTCTGAAATACTCGCCCACAGATTTTATTTCTGAAGAAACTGTGGCTATCAATCTTCTTTCATTGTTGTTTATTTAGCTTTCAAACACAGAGATGAAATGTTGTCTAGTTTCCCTCTGACTTCTACCAAAAATTCTTGATGGACAAGCTAGTTTTGTCTTTTGCCAGCAAGTGCAAAGTTATGTGAACAGTTAAGTTCACATAGAAGAAAAGTTAAGTGAGTGCAAGTTATCAGAAAAAATGCTCCTCTTTTCTCCAGTGATAAAGACAGAAGAGGCTGCACCAGTGCCTGCCCTGCACAGCTTCATATTTCAGGGGAAATCAGCATTTAAAGTGTCACATCTTAGAGCCCAAAGGAGCAGAAAGCTTCATGGAAGAGAGCTCTTCATTTGTATGCAAGACTCCGGTTGCCATACATAAATCACTCAGGCTGCTATTATAACCCAGAACAAGCTGGCATCACCCCTAAATACAGAGGATTGTGTGAAAGATTAACAGAAGAAAAACAACAAAGAAGTCATTAAAACACCTCGATGATAAAATGCTTGAAAATATCTCCCCAAATTTCCTTGTGGAGAGACAGTGATTGAGCCATAAATCAAAGCTATTCTTCTTCAGGAAGAAGGCAGTACAGTGTGTTAACATGAAGGACTGCAGCTCTTACAATAATGGGGAGAAGCAGAAGACTGATCACTGCCCTCAGTTTTTTTAAATGCACTCTTCTTTCCTTCCAGCAGGAAAAAAAAAAAGTCTTGTATCTAACAGAATCAACATAAGGTAATAGAATGTTGGTTTAATGCTGTATTTCATTTAATTAACTCTTAGCTCTTCCTATGTTACATTTTCATTGTTAAAACTAAAACTGTGAATTGTGTTGAATGAATAGGTTAAATTATTTCTTTGTCAAAAGTAATTTTCACCAGCACATAAATATTCATGTTACAGAGTCTTTGTATCGTGGAAAACAAATAGTTATTCAAAGCCAACAACTCTGGTCCACTATGTACTCCTCAGTGATGATACACAAGCAACAGTGACAGAGAAACACCCTGTCCAGCAAGAATTTGCTTTTAAGGCCACAAAAATAACCAAACCAAACCAAACCAAAACCAAAACAAACAAACAAACAAATAAAACCATGTAATGTTTATTGCATTAAGAAAAGCTGAAATCTACCAGTTTTCACTCTATCTTTTTGCCCTGCCATTCCGTCCACTTCATCTGAACATGTCTGAGGTCTGCAGTAAGCAGTGGGATGAAAATGGCTGTAATAAACAACAAGAAAAATAATACCTAACACCAGACTCGAGATAGTTAAGATGCTCACAATTGTAAAACGTATTTCTTTGATAATGGAAGGTTTCCAGAACATATATACAAGCAAAATACCTAGAATCACTACAGTGTGAGTAGCATAATAAATAGAAATACAAACTTTTGTTCTTCTCTCCTTTATGTTAAAAAATGAAAAAATTAGAATTATTCCAACTACAGTTCTGTACAGATATTCCATCTTCTTAGACTTGCAAAATGTTGTGTGCTGCTTCAAAGTCCAAGTGAAGCCACAGATCCAAAGAAATATCAGCAGAATTACAGAAATTCTGACACTGAGTAGAGTGATCAATGAAATACCGAGTATCCAAGAAGTGATGGTAAGCAATTTATAGAAGAGATAGATGAACTTGGAAAGCACACGAAAGTCATCTTTCTCAGGCAGAGATTTTCGTAGTGATATCTGATAATCAACCATTGATAAGGAGATACCACAAAAAGACATCATAATGGCAGCATCTAAACAAAACACAAAGGAAAAATCTTAAATCAGAGAAAAAGATACATATTTTACACGATGATTGCTGCATGAAGTTTTAGAAAATGTCATGCTTTCCTAGCACTTTCTTTATCCTTTTTCTATATTTACTCTCTGCTCCAAAGCAACTAACCCTAATTTTAAGGCTAACTTTAGTTACTTAAATCTAGGCATCTGATGCTGTTTGGTATGCTTATGTTATCCTGCCCAGCCCCTGGTCCTTAATGGCCTTGTCTAAGTTGCATGTCGTATTTGCCATCTCCATACACAGGTAACTTAGAAATTCCCAAATTATTGCAAATAGACCATAAAAATTTAAGTTTCAGCAACCGATATATCAGTCTGCTGTGTCTAAAATGTAGAAATCTATAACTAAGACTTGATCTTTCACATGGTCATATCCAAGATGAGATTTGCCTGATCCTTTTCCATGAGTAAATTTTGACTCCCTGGACTTTGAAGGAACGCTAGACATCAAGGCAGGTATTCCCATTTGGTTAGATAAATTCCAACCCTGAATAAGTCAAAGTCCTGGTAATAATTCTGATAGTTTTAGAGCTGGAAATGGTACAGCTGCTGTCTTGCTTCTGAGAGTTGAACCAATATCTCTTCACCATGTTGCATTCTACAATACTGACATATCCTTAGATTTAGTTTTGACTCTGTCCCTCTCTTGTAACATGGGTGATGGTAGTGACAGCTCACGGGGCTGCTTTAATTATGTTACTGATTTCCAAATGCCTAGCTAGCGGTTTTAAAAGAATCTGTAAGCAAAAGCACACATATCAAACTGCTCTGAAAACTACATGCTAATTGCATTTAAGAGCTTATTTTCAAGATGTGCATCATTATGTTTCTATTAGATACTACGACTTTTTATATTTATGATGTACAGTATTTTTGTATGACTTTTCATTTTTATAGTGAAATCTTCCTTCTCATTGATTTAGCAGAATGGACCATCTACAAGACAGAAATTCTAATTAAGTGCAGAATAATAATACAGTGGAACGCATGTTTTCAAAGCTATGTTTAAAATGTTACCCAGTCATGAGTTGAATTTTTAGGTAAGATACTCAACTTGCAGCAGAAGGAAAAAGACAGACTTACATTGATAGAAATGAGTTGTGCCATGTTCCATGAAGATGTAAATCTGAAGAAAAAGTTGTGGTGTGGTCTCAAGAAAAGTCTTGAACACCCTGAGCATGTTAATATCAGTCACTGCATCAATAGCTTGTTTTTGAATCAAGTTGGAAGGGTCTGCTTCTGATGCGCCTCTGCTACTTCTTTGTTTAAATGCAACTTGACAGCCGTATTTCAAAGCAAACCAATACCTATTTTAAAAAGGACACTTGATTAGACAGCACTTTTTAGAAGACCAACTCAATAAAATGATATGGCCTTACAACAACTTCTTCCATCTTTTACTCAGGTAAAATTTTGTCTGATATCTGTCTGGTATCAGGGATATCAGAGAATCATTTAAGCCCAGCAATACCATGCAATAAGAAAACTAATAAAACAGAATGAGACTTTTCTGAATAAAGATTACAAGCTTAATTTTGTTAGGTTCTTATTTCTTTAAATTACTGCATTTCTGAAAATTCACTTAGTGTCTCTCCTCAGTCTCTCTTTGAGATACTTCACTTTCTTTGTATTCTTTTCAGGGTATTAATGAATATCCAGTTGTGAACCTCCATATCTATGTGAGTAGCATATAGATCCATAAGCCCCAAGGATAATACCTGATGAATTGCAAACATTAAACAGACTTTTAAAAAAACCTACTACATTGTTATTTTCTAAATAATCAGGAAGACTTATATTTTAGAAAATACTGAAATATAAGTTTTACTTTTTTCATTTTTGTGCCATAGTCATAGTTTTATATAGGTAACAGTAACAGGCAGATATGCATCAAATGAGATAATTATTTCATACATGATGATGTAGGATAGAGAAATCTAGTTTTGCTATGATAGCAGAGGTCCTGAGATGTGGAGAGATATGATACAGTGTAGAAAAGCACATGCATAGGATGATTAGGGATAGGAATGAAAAAAATATGTGTGTAGCAATTTTAACAGTAGTAGTAGTAGTAGTAGTAGTAGTAGTAGTAGTAGTAGTAGTGAAGACTTTTATGCATAGAAATATTCTTTCTTTTTCTGTAATAAATAGATCTAGACTAATAAGGATTCTTGGAATCAACTGTTAGAATTACATTTATACTAAGTTCGTGGCTTTATAGGTATATAAATCCACATGTTTGTCCATAAAAAGGATTTTGATCATAGCAGCCTTCAGACATCACTTCCAAGCCTATTTCTGTCTATTTAGTTTGCAGATATTTTGGGCTTCTAACATTCTTCTCCAATGAACCCATTTTGACTATAACCAGCAGGCAAGGACAGCCTAAGTAGTCCCTTTTAAACAAAACTCACTGTTATTCAGCCAATTTTTCTAGCTTTGCAAAGACTACTCGAGCCTTTCCTCATCAAAAGAGGAAATAAATTATGACAGTTGCATCACTCATTTGGATCTATTTTCTTGAGAAATTAAGCAGAACACCACAGGCCAACACTAGGTTATCTTAGACAGCTGTACAAGACCAATAATACACAAGCTGAGAAAGGCAAGGTCCTATGCCTTAACTTGCCTCCTACTTACATTCCCTAAGACAGCACCTGAGATAACTTCAGGATTCATGCTGACGTGCAGCTTTCTAATTCCCTGACCATCCACCACGGCTCCGATGAAACCCGCGCCGTTGCATTTACCATGTGTAGAGAACAGAGGGCAGCAGATCATTAGACAGCCAGATCTCACAGAGTCCTCTGCCTCAATGCAACACTGGAGCACAATACTCTTCTCCTCACTAAGGGAGCTAGGAAGGATCCCTGTCTCCTTCAGAGGTTAAAAAGTTTAATGCCTTTACCACCTTTAAAGACCAAATCCTTTGACCACAGGGAAGGCAGTGCAGGGGTCTCTTCCACAGCCACAAGCAAGACAGCCAGGATTGCCAGTTTCTGGGTTAAGGGCATGCTAGAGGATTCATGACTTATCCCCTGGTATGTTAAGGCATGTTGACCATACAAGTGAGAATTGCAACATGGAAGCAACAATAGGAGTAGATGTGGAGCAGCTTTCTTACTACTCAAGAGCCTTTGCTTTTCTCCTTGCAGAGATTCATAGACTGCATCCTTGCCACTCAGGCCACGAGCTGCATCTGGATCCATTATTTACTCCCAAAGGAAACTAATTTTTATTTTTATGGGTTTGTGTATTTATCTTATTGTTCCCTGAATAATCACTCATAAACAAAGAACTGAACTGTTTGGCAAGGCATCTAAAGCTTTTTTCTGTTTATAAAACAATTAGTATTCCAAAACATCTGGTTCTTGCATCTGAGTTGCAAAAAACTGGAAAGTTTGCAATGTTTTCAAGAAAAAACAATTGGGCAGACTGATCTGCTAGTTGCCCATGGACTCACTCACCAGAGCCTGTGTTTGTCCAAGGAGCAAGAAGTGGAAACCAGCTGCACAAATTTTGAGCTGCAGAGCTCACAGCCAAGATGGCAGGTGATACGCAAGGCAAGAAATGTCCTAAAATAAATATTTCAGCTGGATGCATACCTGAAATCACTTGTCATTTTTCAAAGCACATTTCTCCTGAGCATTGTATATTAGGTTTATATTGTTATAAGATGGTATGGTATGTATTTGTCACTAGTTGCAGCGGTTTTGGTTAGTCCACTTCTGATTTTGAACACTTTATAGAACACATTATTTTTTCTAGTAAACTCCAAATACTTCTACTGCTCTTTGATTATGTATTAAGCAGGGTGGCATTCTCTCAGCTCCACATGCTTATGTCACTTACTGTAAGTTCACGGTGACAAATTTTTGTATTTTAAGAGTATTTTGTATTTATACTCTCATTCTCATCTGTCCCTTTGGTATGTAATATGACCTTTTAGGAAGGGCTCATAGCCGACTTTTAGACCTAGTGTTGAGCTATGTTCCTAGCTAGGACAAAGTTCAGTCCATACTAAAGGATAGGTCAGGTTTAAATTTTCTCCTTTACCATGCCCACAGCTCAGTTAAACCCTGTGCCTGCTCTGAAACTATTATAGCTATACTCCTCTAATCTATTTTCCTGTAATATATCTACTCCTACAGAAGTTCTGTGCTTCAATATTAATAAACTGTAAAACATATTTTTAAAAAGTACCACAACTGTAATAAAAATATATTAATTAGAAGTATTGGATTAGTTATGTATTTTAGATAGAGGTACATCCTAAATGGAATGTGAATTGGATATGTCAATTACACAGACAAATGCAGGTTTACTATTTACTTTTTCTCCCTATAAATTCATTAAAGAGCATATGTTTTTCATTATTTCAAGGTATCCCAAATTTGCCCTAAACCAAGACAAATACGCTACTTGGAAGCCAAGAGAGTAAAAAAACCTACAATTTCTTTACAACTGGAATTGTCATATGTGAATGGTAAAGAATTACCAGTGTTTCTGAATATCATTCACTTTGACAGGAGGAAAAAAAAAAGGGTTTCTGCCTTTGTAGTGTTGCTTTGTGGAGAACACAGACGACAGGGCTCCTACTTGTTATAAACACTCATGGAAATGCAGCTCCACTGTCTCTCTGTTCTTGAGATGCTCCTAGATATTCATCATCATTTCACAAGTGATGAAGTTTGATCCTGTAAAATTAGGAAGGCTTTCTCTCTGGCTGGGAATTCACAGGGGTGACAGCTATTTTGTTTTGTTGCTTCACAGCATTCATATGTGACAAGCAAGCGGCCTTGCCAATGTTTCCAGATCACACGCTTCACCTCAGATTGCCACTGACTTTGCAACACAACCCCAGCATTATGCTACACATCCCACCTCATCAAACTACACTGATAAATATTTGGGTGGCATTTAGAAATTCATATAGGCAGGGTGTGAGTGGCCTGGCAATAATGATTGTCCCGTCAAAATTCTGGTCATGCAGTCACAGCTTTCAGCATTGTATAAATCCTTATCAAAGGAAAATTACTCTCTGCTGCATGTTAAATTTAACCTTCTGAGTATCAAAATATTTGGATTATACCCATGAAACTAATGCAACTAAGTCAATACTTAGGTCAGTAAATTCATATTAAGAAAATGTGATCAAACACATAGAACCACAGAATAATTTAGTTTGGAAAAGATCTTTAATATCATTGAGAACAACCACTGCTCTAGCACTATCAACTCCACCACTAAACCATGTCCCTAAGTGCCACATCTACATATGTTTTAAATATCTCCAGAAATGGAGACCCACCCACTTCCTTGGGCACCTGTTCCAATGCAGTGAAGAAAATTTTCCTAATATCCAATCCACACTTTCCCAGTGCAAGATGCGGCCATTTCCTCTCATCCTGTCACTTGTTACTTGAGAGAAGAGACTGACCCCCACCTGATGACAACCTGCTTTCATTTGTAGACAGCAGTAAGAGTTTGACACAGGGTGTCAAACCTTATTTACCTCAGTAATTTAACCTCAGTGACATCTCCTGCCAGATGACTCAACACCATCGTTATTGTTCAATTCTACTTGCAGAGCCTCCCACCTGTTATGCCAGGGCACCTGTGAAGGTGGAGTAGTCACAGGGAAAACACACCTGCTGCACTGGGCAGGAACTTGCTGCCATTGCCCCCTAGCCTTAAGTCACTGTGCTCAGCCAGGTGAAGAGTGGATGGGGAATCATCCATCTCATGCATCCTGCCTGCCTGCCTGTGGCACAGTCTCAGGAAAGGCAGTGTGATTTTAGAAGTCCCCACGTGTGTCTCTCTCTCTCTATCCCTGATACTCCTCAACCTGCTCACCTCCTCCTCCTGTCACTAAGCAGAGGAACTCCTTTTCCAGACTGCATCTCCCACAGGTGTGCTCACTGCTGCCAGCTGGTACTGCTTCAGAACAGGAGCCACCCTGCAGCCTGTCACCTATGCTGGCTCTGAATTTTTCTCACTGCCTTTTAGAAATATGTAATTAAATAACCCCAGGTTCAGCAAAGCACTCACATTTACTCTGATGTCTCATGGATCTAGAATTAATTTTTACAAATATGCAAAAAATCTTTTTCTTCTGCTTCTATTCAAAGTTGCAGAGCATTCTGAGCTACCTTTAAGCCTGTATCACAGTGTCTGCTGCCTATGTGACCTTCTATTCTGACAGCAAAGACTAATGTTTAGTCTCCCACAGGTGTGTCCTTGGCTGATGAAGCACTTTGCTACACATCAGACAGCTCCAGAATTCATATGGGGCCCTAAGGAAATGTCCCATTTCCCCACATACCCTGACCGTGTTATTGTCTTAATGTTGTCTGTTATGTCAAGACTGTTCTGATTTCTACAAACATGTGTGTGAGCTATTTAGATGGGTCAGGCTGAATATAATTTTAGTCAGCATAGTTAATATGTACATTTTTAACTTAATTTTGTCTCCTTACAGAGCATACTATTTCATATGAAATATAATTGCAGGTATGCACTCTTTCCAATAAAAGAAACTAAAGGCTTTCTTAGATAAGAAATATTTTTAATTTTTCCTCTGATTTTATATATATTGTATATATGTATACACATATATACATATAACAATGTGATTTTCATATTTATTACTTAGCATTGTCAGTGTGTTAGCAAAACCAAATTGATTCCCATTGTTCTGTACAAACCTCCAGTACCCAAAGGGTACTAGTTTATAAGTCACCAGTTCCAGTATCTAAAGAGAGCCTAGAAGAAATCTGAAGAAGGACTTTGTACAAGAGCATGGAGTGATACGACAAGGGGGAATGGCTTCAAACTGAAAGACGATAGGCTAAGACAAGATATCAGGATGAAACTCTTTCCTGTTAGGGTGGTGATGCACAGGTTGCCCAGAAAAGCTGTGGATGCCCCACCCCTGGAAGTGTTCAAGGCCATGTAGGACGGGGCTTTGATCAACCTGGTCAAGTGGAAGGTGTCTCTGACCATGGCAGAGGGGTTGGAACGAGTTAATTTTTAAGGTCCCTTCCAAACAAAACCATTCTAGGAGTCTAAGCTCAAAGATGGAGCAGGAGGTGTAAAAGGAGATGAAAGAGGGAAGAAGGAAAGAAAGAAAGGTAAAAATGAAAAAAGATAATTTGATAAGGTTTATTCACATCTTATAATTTCAAGCATCCTGACCAAATCTTATTTACTGGCTAGGCCCTCATTTTCCTCTTTGAATGAAGAATAGGGGTTTCTGCCCCAAATGACCTTCTGGAGAATCTCACATTAACAAGTGTGACCTGACTTGACAGAACCTATTTTTATCAATTTACTGCAGAGATAAACCTGAGAGACTCATTGTCTAAATTAACTGCATAAATCAGATGACTTAGAGGGAGGACAGGAGGAAGTTGTACCTTGATACATCTAAGGAAAATACACATAATAAAATTAGGTAATAGTTAATCACAAAGGTACAAGCACAGATGCCAGCTTGCTGTTACCAGCTTATACTTTACAGTATGCATTACCACACTGCTGAATTGTGAGGAGTGGCTGTAAGAACTTTGTAACTTATAAATAACATCTTGGAAATTTTCCAAGCATAAGTAGCAGCACTGGAGAAAATATCATTCATGCAATAAAGAACAAGCAACCAAGTTGACAACACTGTCAAAGTAAAGGGCAAAATAATGTTTACTAGATAATAAGCCACTCAGAGAATATGGAGCTAATTCTGGGAATGAAGATTCAAAATTATAGCAATTCACAGTAAGAGATGTTTATTGGAAAGGGTATGAGTTCAGGTAAATCCAAGAGTTTTGTGGATTGCTTTAGAGTTAAGGTAATTCACTAAGTATCCCATCACCGTTAAGTTAGTCTCTGTGGGAAGACTGCTGCAAATACCCTTACTAATTATTCAGCTATTAATTTATCTTCTGGTGGGTTTTCTACATATGGTTAGACACTCAGGTTCAAACATTACTTCTTCAGCTGTCTCAGATGCTTAGTGTGCATTACATCACTTTGAAAACTTGTATTTATCAGTTATGACAGCAGTACATTTCAAAGCAATCATTTTTATTAGGTATGCCTCATCAAATGGCTGATTAATCGGAGTAGGCTTGTGAATGACAAAAATCATTACTTACAGGTATATGGAAGAAGAACTACATGTCCATCAAAACCTGACAAAATTTACCACAAAAATCTATTTGCTTTCATGGAGCAGTAATTGTTAAGGCCAGAACTGGTCTTGTCCCTGAAGCCATACTAAGCACTTCTTAATAACTGTCCTAAAGCACCATGATTTCTCATTTTAAAATAAATGTTTAAATGTGCTTACCTTATAAAAATTCCACAATGAAAGAGATGAACTAGAAAAACCAATTTCAGCTTCCCAGTATCAGAACCTTCCCAGTCATTTTTAAACCACTCATAACTAAATATCTGAGTTATTATTGATGAAAGACCTCTAAAACACAGTATCAATATACTCCAAGAATATTGTCCTTGACAGAAATATCTACTGGCTACCCAGAAGTCCACTCCAATATCAACTAAATAAATTATCATTCCACCAACTAAAAAAAAGAAATTCTGCTTAGTAAATTCCATCATGTGTGAAACTGCCACTGCTGTCATTCTCTCCTCATTTAATGTAAAGGAATCTAAATGCTTTCCTACAATTGAGTCTTTTTCCTGACAAGATCACCTTCTCATATTGCTTCATACAAAGGAAAGTTGGGTTATCCATTTTTATTATGGCAAAGATACTTGCATTTTTCTGTGCTCTTGATTTAAATATTAAATTAACTTCTAAAATACACATCTATTCTGGAAAAGATAAATGTAAATTGTCTTTTTAATTGATGGAGTTGTTCTTCATTACTGATTCCTAAAAAGAAGAAGAAAAAAAGGAAGATTAGCAGTAACAATATCTTCATCATTTAAAATATCCTACAGCAATTCTCATAACCATTTGAACAGGCAAGTACAAAATACAGAGTGTGCTGAGATACCAGTGAACAATCAGCCCAGGAGAGCATTTCTGAACCTGCTGAGGTCACCCATTCTCCCAAACAGTGACCCTCCACTCAAGCAGCTATTGAGATAATTCCTAAGAGTTGCAAAACACTAAGAAACAAGCAAGTTTTTAAAAGCAGCTTATGGAAAAAAGATTGATTCCTTCCCAGAACTTTCTTAATTTTTGAACCCTTCCCCTTTACTGTGCACGGCACAAAATGTTGAGAAAACTTTCGTCTTGAGCACACACCATGGTATCAGAATAACCATCATGTGGCAGTTCCCAACTGTGTTACTGCATTTGTGTGCATACATCCACTGTTTTCATCATTCCTGCTTGGTTTTCCACATGCAGAAGGAAAGTGCTAAATAGAACTGCAGCTCTCCTATTAAAGAGGCTTGTAAGGAGCCAGACCTAGACCAGTCTATACCTCTTTGAGAAATGTCTTCTAAGCTGTGTGTAGCTACACATAGAAGATTTAACCACATAGCTCACAGCAAATATAACTAACTTGTAGTCAGAACTACATTTTACACTGCACAACACTGCAGGGATTCTTGTGACCTCTTGGGTAGTCCTTATATGTCTTTCCTCTGTAGATCTGTGGTATTTGGCAGGTGAAACAGAAAAACTATAAGGCAGTACATCCTTTTTCTCATTCACCTCTGCAAAGCTATAAAGTTTAAATTACAAAGTCCCTTTATTTCATTTACATATCTTAGGAAAAAGCTGCTGGCAGCAAATGCAAAGGATGGGATGCAGGACATGCCAAGGCTGGGCTGGTGCCAGTGCCAAACAGCTGCAGACAATACATGGGGAACAGCTGCACCACGGAATTTGGAGCAGGGAAAGGGCATGTGGAGGCAGATCCCTTTGGATTTTGTGAATTCAGGCACACTGCCACAGAGGAATGAAATGAGATAATTGGTTAATAACCCATAAAAAAAGGTAATAACTGCGCTTTGCTTGAGTTGACTGGGCTCATCTTCACTGTGACCTAGGTACAAACCCAAAAAAGAGAACTTAAGTTCTTAATTTCCTAATGAAGACAAGTGGGAACATAACAGCCTGAAAAGGTGATGAGTGTATGGATTACTTTTTTGGATCTAGGCCTTAGCTATTTCTAGCCTCTCATTCTATCTCCTCCTTAGGTTTCATGTCCTGGCCCAGAAGAGGTCAGAAAGATCAGGCGATCTTGCAGCTGGGATAGTTGGAATCCTTTCACTGTTCTTTTCTATTCTCTCCAATAAAATACCACTAATCTCTTGCAAATCACTAATGCAATTTATATCCAACTCACACTTAGATTCTGGGAAGTGGACTTCAGTAGAAAGTCCATCATAAATTGAACTCCGTGTTCACAAACACAAAAAGACAAGTTAACCATGAGCCAGCAATGTCTTTGTGTGGCCAAGAAGGCAAGAAGGCATTGTGGGGTGCACTGTGAACAGTGTGGCCAGAAGGTCAAGGGTGGCTATTCTCTCCCTCTACTCTGCCCCGGTGAGGCTGCATCTGGGGTACTGTGTCCAGTTCTGAGATCCCCAGTCCAGTAAAGACTGGAGAGGGTCCAGCAGAGGGTTTACGAAGATGTTTGGGAGACTGGAACATCTCTCTCATGAGGACAGGCTGAGGGAGCTGTGGTTCTGTTCAAGCTGGAGAAGAGACTACTGAGAGGAGATCTTATCAATTAACACAAATATCTTGAGGCCAGGTGTCAAGAAGATGGGGCCAGACTCTTTTCAGTGATGCCCAGGAACGGGACAACAGGCAATGGGCACAAACTTAAACACAGGGAGTTTCACCTGAATATGACAAAAAACTTTACTTTGAGGGTGACAGAGCACTGGAACAGACAGCCCACTTGTGGAGTCTCCTTCTCTGGGGATATTCAAAACCTGCCTGGATGCAATCCTGTGCAACCTGTTACAGAACCTGCTTTAGCAGGGGCTTTGGATTAGATGATCTTCAGAGGTCCCTTCCAAGCCCAATTGGTTTGTGACTGAATTTTTTACATCTGTAAATTTGTGTATGAACCAACTTAAGAGCTTATTACTAGGGTTCATTCAAGAAAATTCCAAAGGAAACAGTATTTACTCTATATAACAACATGTCATTCTGCAACTTGAATACCACCTTTGTCAAGCTGTATCTATGGTTTTTAGAACAGATTAAAACCAAAAACAAACATTACAGAAAACAAAACAAGCAAGTTCACTGCTTGACTGTTACAAGAAGCACAACAGTAACAGGTTAGTCAATACCTGGATTCAAACAGAAGGTTCTTTGGAAGACAATTTATGGCCAAATTAGGCAAGACACCAAGGTTCCATTTAATGACTAATACCGTACCAGACATTCAAGTGGCAAGGAGTAGCCTCTAATCTTGCACCTGAAATGAGTAAAAAAGGTAACAGGATTCCTCCCTCTTTACAGCCTCCCTATCCTTTTTGTATGTGAGCACTTCACAAAGAGGAATATGAGAAAGGAAGTTTTACAGGCAGACTCCTCTGAAATAACAGCATGAAGAGTAGCTGTGAGCCAGGGGATTTCTACTCTTGACAAGCCTACTGTCCAAACTACTGTCATGTCAGCAGTCTGCAGACCTATCTGGACATCTTGGTGCTATTTGAAGCCATCAGGTTAGCTGAGATAAATGAAGAGCCACACACTATCAAGCATGTCAGCTTGCTCACTGTCTCACAATTATTTTGAATAAGGATTCCAGTCCTGAAAGAACCTTGGAACAGCTGGAAGACACAAGGTTTATATTTTGCTCATGGCAACCTAAAAAAATTCTACCCGAGTCTCACAAATCTGTAATCACAAATGTCCATTGTCTTCATTCCAAATCCAAGCAGCAACACTTGCTCACAGGTGCACATGAAATCACTGTTGAAGTTCCCAGCCTTTAACAGCCCTGTATTTTATGCATTCTAGTACTCCAAAGAGCACCACAGTCTCAGTACCAGGTGGGGTTCAATTAAGAGCCACAGGACAGAGTGTCTTGTATCAATCAGAATTAAATTGTCCCCAGTCTTATTAAACATATGAGATCTAACATGACAGGATCAGGAAGAGTAAACTGTCAGTCAACATAAATATAAGCCCCCTCCAAAAACTAACATACTGAATCAATTTGTGATACAGAATCATTTTGTGATAAAGCAGAAACAATAAAATTGGATTAGCAACGCTTCAGTTCTCACTATTTAAAATTCTATTTTAAAATACAGTTACCTTAATACTGGCCATAGATAGAGGTCTTTTTCACATCAGAAACTGTAGATTTCCATATTCATGGCTTTCCCATGCATACCTTTACAAGACTTGCAATCCAAGGAAATTAAAGGGCTTACACAAAGTGAAACTCAAATCATATGGAAACCATGTGACACAGTTAATGATTTGCTATCTGTAAAGAACTGTACTTCTTACGATTGTGTTATAAAAATTGTATTCTAAAAATTTTGTATACAAGTCTCTGTTAATAATAAATACTAAGTTTAACAGATTATCAACTTATCTTCAAAATTAATTTAACAATTTACTTCATCAAAGTTAAAAAAAAAAGTACCACTTTGCCCCTGTATGTTTCTGTATCTGTGTGTTCATTTTCAAATTTAGACTTTAGTTCATTAGACCTGTTGAGCAAAAGCCAATAGATATTTCTGGAAACACAAGTGTATGTGTGTGTGTTATATGCATATGTTTGCTTATATATACTCATTCATTTATTTGCACACCCATGTATATATCCAAAAGATTTATGCAAAAAGAACAATCTTTTTAGCTATAATTAAAAACTGTAGTGCAACACACTTCAAAAAAAATCCATTCTGTGCAATGATGCATGAAGAGACTGCATGTGGCCAAGGACAGGTGATTAAAATTGTTTTCCTCTGGTAAAACTACAGGTGTTTGCAAGAGTCTGCTCCAGCTGAGCTGTTGGTACTCAACATGAAATTTTTATGCATGTTTAAAACAGCTGCAGGGTACAAGGCACAGGTGTGATTCCACCTCTGTGACTGTGCTGCACAGGATGATGCTCACCCTCAGCCTGTAGCTTTTCTAGCTCTTAGGACAGGAGGAACAAACCTCAGCATCTTCATAACAAACATGACATCAACCCTTGTCTTTTTTTATGTGCCTTCCTGCTTCTCCCTTTCCCTTCTCCTTACACTTTAGAAACATCCTAGACCTAAGAAATCCTTGCAGTGCTTGAAAGACCATTAAGTCAGCCAAGTCACAAACTCACTGCTATGACCTTTGTTATAATAAAAAAAAATTACAGAAACTCTATGGCACAGAGGGAGGGGAAAGGTTTGTGTGCCTGATTCTTGGAGTGTAAATCAACCAACCCACAAGATAAATTACTGGCTGGATGATTTGTTTGTTTTCTGGTTAGACTTGGCATCAGCAAGCATAATTCTAAATTGTGACAAATCTCCTATGGTATTAAGTACATATCCTTTTATTTGCTTCCAAATGTGGTAGGAAGGACCCTTAAAGTATTTATAGGCATTGATGAGCCTTCTTTTCTCCACACTGGACAGTACTGGCTCTTTCAGCCTTTCTTTATTAGAGAAATGTCCCAGACCTTTCATCATCCCCCCTAATCATCTCCCACAAACCTGCTGATCTGTTTTACATTTTCTACACAATGTTGCCCCTCCATTCAGGAATCTTGCAGCCCATGGCCTTTCTCTCTGCAAAATCTGCTTCACTTCTTGGTTTAAGGTCTTTTTACTTATTTCTGTACCAGATAAAAAGAATAAAAATATAATGAAACGGAAAGAAAAATTCTGCAAGTAAAAAATTCTCTTAAAGAGATATTCATGTGCCAATGGCTAGATGTCTGTCAATACATTTTCTATCTGCTATTCAATTGATTATGACTAATGATTGCAGAATTTCATTCTTGTGCTTAGTTCTATTAGGTTATTACTAAGCCACAGTGGAGAGGCATTTATCCTCAACATTTACGTTTAAAATGTGAAAAAAAGCCAAGTGCCAGTAATCAAAAATTTCTTGAGTGCTAAAAATTCGAACCTTGTGGGATTTTCAGAAATACCAGCCTGTGTCTTGTGTATCTCATAGTTGTTACAAAATTAATCATTGTATATCATCAACAATCTAATTTTAGGTTTATTTACTTATTATTTAGGAAACTCGGCTGGTTTTGGTTTTTTTACTGGTAGCCTACCTGCTTCAGAACACTTTTCCCCTCAAAAAAATTTAACAATGCAAAACAGAGAACCAAAAGAACTTGAGGGTATACATTCATCTTTTCCTGTCCCACATCAGAGCATAATAGCAGGACTTTCACTACATGCCTATTAACCTCTGTATTATAAGAGAAACAACAGATTTATTAAACAGATGGGCTTTTGCAGGAAATGAAGAGGATAAAAGAAACTGTACTTCGTTCTCCAAAGGCACCATTGCTGCCACCTACAGATGAAACAAATTCACAGCTCCTGCCTAACATCAGAAAATGCCTTACTACAGGAGTAGCAAGAGTAGTAACAAGTATTCCCAAGTTTACAGCTCTGCAAACAATTCTTAATTCGGGGGAGGGAAAAAAAGTCTTGCGATGTTAAAAATAACGGCACCTTACTGAGTTATCAATGACATAAAATTCAGATACATAATTTTGGAAATCCTCTCTAAACATTCAGAATTTTCTTAAAAATAGAAAACCATTTAAATACACAACTTGACTTGGTTTAGGTAGTAGCTTTTTCTAATGACTAAACTAAACTTTACCTGAAGACTGAAAATGGGTTGAATATACCAATAGTTATACAAGTATGCTACAAAATAAGCATAAGAGGGTACCTCAGGATTAGGTAAATTCAGGTCTAGTCACAGTTTCTTACAAAAGAGCATACAGGCAAATGATACAGGGAGAGACTAGAATATTGTGTATGGGGTTTTCTTGATTATTTCAACAGCATAGCTACACACATAAAAGCTTCTTTACTTTGACCTGAAACACCCCTTCTGTTGTCTGTAGTTCATGCTTTAACGAGCATGAAAATAAAATATAAATGTAATGGTTTTATATCTCAGCTAAGTAAATGGGTATCTCAAATAAGTAAAGATTTTTCAGATAAATCAAGGAAATTGGCTTGAAGGCCTAAATATGGGGATTATCAGCATCAGTGGTACAGTTTCTGGCTGTGGCTTTGTATTGCTATGATCACTTTATAACAGGAACCATATGAGATTTTATATAAGTATAGAACAATCAGATAATATTTGAAATTCTAATATTAGTAAAGTTACCCACAGTAATATTACCTGCTCTTTTTTCAGATTAAATTATGTTTATTCTTCATTTACATGTAGCTTAAGGAGAGGACAAGTCTGCCCTATTTTCTTTAACAATGTCACTTGAAAGGCAATTAATCAGGGGTTTCAGAGGAGAAGCTGCAAAGCCAAACAGGTACATTTCGGCACCTTGCAGGATCTACAGTGTATGCTGCTTGCAAACACATTATTTCTACTTGGACGACAGTGACATAATTTCACAAAATCACAGAATGGGGAGGGACCACTGGAGTTCATGTTTGAAGCCCCCAGCTTAAGCAGGGCCACCTAGAGCCAGTTGCCCAGGACGTGCCCAGATGAGTTTTGAGCATCACCAAGGATGTGAATTCCACAACCTCCCTGGGCCCCCTGTGCCGACTCTTGGTCATCCACGCAGTGAAAAAGTGTTTCCTGATGTTCGGAGCGAACATCCTGTGTTCTCGTTTGGGCCCATTGCCTCTGGTGCTGGCACTGGGCACCATGACAGGACCCGAGGCAATTGCGCTGTGACAGAGCCTGGCTCTCCCACTACACAACCTCTCTTCAGGTTTCTACACACGTTGATGAGATTTTCCTGAGCCTGTTCTTCTTCAGGCTGCACAGTCCCAGCTCTCTCAGCTTTTCCTCACAAAAGGGATGCTCCAGTTCCTTCATCACCTTAGTGGCCCTTTGCTGGACACTCTCCAGTAGCTCTCCAATTTCATTAAAAATGCAGAATCCTAGATAGCTCCTATGTGCCGTGCGGGAGCAAATGCAGTTCCTGCATACGCTGTAAGTAGACGTGTTCCTGGGATACAGAGAAGGTGCATCTGTCTCTTACAACAAATTTCCGCTAAAATCTGGCAGAGCACGGACATGCCTCTCACTGGGCAGCAGCGAGGCACCGACCCGGCACGGAGAACTGAATTCCACCGAGAACTTTATTCTCCTGGATCACCACAGTGTCACTCGTTAGAAGCCGGATTTCAGCCGCATACCCGCGGCCACCCCGCCGTGGAACGGAAGGAGCCGCCTCACAGGCGGGCGGAAGGCGGCTCGGCCGGGCANCGTCACTCGTTAGAAGCCGGGTTTCAGCCGCACACCCGCGGCCGCCCCGCCCCGCCGTGGAACGGAAGGAGCCGCCTCACAGGCGGGCGGAAGGCGGCTCGGCCGGGCATCGGGAGGCGGAGCACGGCCAAGAGAGGCTTCCGCCCGCCGGTCCGGTGGCGCCGTGAGGGAAGCGGAGCCGGGAGTTCGGAGGCATTCGCTGCTGAGATGGTGTCACTGCTGCCGCGCATCGAGCGGCTCTCGTCGCGGGTGGTGCGGGTGCTGGGCTGCAATCCGGGGCCCATGACCCTGCAGGGCACCAACACCTACCTGGTGGGCTCCGGGCACAGGTACCGACCCTGCTCCGAGAACGGGGCAGGGCACGGCGGGCGAGGCTCCGCTGCCCTGGCCCCGCTTGGGCACCGTGTGCTGCCTCCAGCTTGAGAGGCCGCTACCGGCCTGTTCCCAAATCCCTTAGTCAGCGTTAAAAAGAGCAAAGAATCGGTACAGCGTTAAATTTTAGGAGCTAGTACCCGGAGGTGGCTTGGGCGGGTGGGATACGGAATCTCGTCCGGGCTACCCTTGGGCCGAGGCCGGGAATTCTGTGAGGGAAGCGGGCGTGTGCCTCAGGCCGTGCCCTCCCCCGCGGTACTAAACGGTGGCTTCTGCCACTTGTCGCGGAGTTGTAAATGTGTGGCCTACGTTCATTACTTACCTCACTTTTTAAACTGTTATGCCACGGGAGTGGAATATCAGGAGGCAGAAGGTGGCGTCTGGATAGAGAGACATCCATTATTGCTGAATTTCCATCTGTTGCCTTATTTTATTAATATTGCTTGGCTGTTATATGAACACTGTTCTCTGGTGTGTGTCTCCCTCCCTTTCTTGTGGTCCGTGTGTAGAAGAGTCCTTATTGACACCGGAGAGCCAGCTATTCCTGAATATATCAGCTGTTTAAAGCAGGCACTGTCCGAGTTCAACATCGCGATTCAAGAAATTTTAGTGACACACTGGCATCGTGATCATACTGGTGGAATACCTGATATCTGCAAAAACATTCCAAGTGGTAGGCCAGAGATTTCAGATATTGTGAGAAATGTTAGATACATGGCAAGAAAAACATTAACTGAATGCTTCTGTGCAAATCAGCTGGATTGTTCTTCTGGAATTGCTGTATAAACTGCATGCAATTTTCATGCTTCTGCTGCAGTGTGTAGATTGAGAGCAATGAATAATCTGAATGTAATAGTTGTATTACTACAGGTTTTCTTCAATACCTGTGCATACTTTCACAGTGAATTTTTCTTGTGTGTGAATAATGAAAACCTAGATTACTATCAGCATGGTACTAAGAGATGTGAGAAAAACTTGATACTGCTTCTGTTTTACTTGGACAGCAATGATAAATTTATTGTTATTTTCACTTTTGTAGAAACAAATATCTTGAATTTTGAAAAAGAAACATGCATAACTTTGGGATTCCTTACAGGACCCCATTAGTAGTTGCTGACAAATTCATAGGCCTCAGAGCATGAGGGGAAAGTGGTAGGGAAGTCTGCAAGTAAAGTCTGATCTAAAAATGTGTATTCCATGTTGATAAACAGTAAGAGACATTTCTGTGTTGGTATCTGAGAAGAGAATAAGCAGTATGGATAATGTGGTAATTCTTAACATTGTTGGACTTCATCACGAGCTTTGTTACAGGCTTGTGGCATTTGTAAAGTTGCCAGGTGCTTGTCTGCAACAAAGCCTGGGCACTACTGAAAACAACTGGTGTCTTGGAGACATGGGTATATTGCTGTCTTGGTGAGGATTTTGGGCTTGCCAGCCTGTCAATGTGGTTGTAAAGACTAGCAAAGGATATTAATGCCTTTCTGGGTTGCTACCTATAGCTGTTCCAGCCAAGGTGTTTGCATTTTATGCACTGTTCAGAATGATAAAAGCTGAGAGAAGTTGCAGGTTGAAAAATCTTCATCCAATTTTAGGAAAATGTTGAGTGATACTTCTGTGAATCATAAAGCAAAATGTGAGTGCAGAAATCTTAGTGGCATTGCAAAAACTTGGGGGAATTGGCTCATGAGTCAAGAAGGAACATTTGTAAAATATAATAATTACTGAGCTTTATTAATTTAATTTGTGATTTTTTTCCAACTTCATATTTGTCACTGGTACAGAGTGCTGTATTCAGAATCAGTGGCTTTCGCTGTTCAGTGGTTTTGGCTCTGGAATAAGGTTGCTCTAAAAATATGAAATTACTTTACAGAATTTGTTGTTTCTAGTTTTGTATTCATACTGTGTGCTAATTGATAGTACTTACTCAAAAAGTAACCTGTCTGTGGAATTACCTTTGTTAGTGACAAATACAAAACATTGTTTTCTTTGCTTTCCTTAAATATTAGACTTGGAATATCGCATATCTAAGCTCCCTCGTGTCCCTCACTGTGAAGAAACAATAGAAGGAGGACATAAATATATTTATCTTAAAGATGGAGATGTGATACAGACAGAGGGAGCCACACTTAGGTAACCATGAATTTCTGCAAGTTCTTTTTTCTTCAGAATTCTGACATGTATCCTAACTTCTAATGATTGCCAATCTAATCTTTTCAGCACTTATTCATGTAGACTTCCTATCATGATCCAGCAGGATATGTCAACACATAGTTTTTATGAATGAGAATTACCAGAAGTTAGTCTTTGGCTTTAGTCTTTGGACTCAGCAGAGAAATTAACAGTATTTCTCTAGAAAAACACTTTCTCAGGAAAATCAAATAGGATTTTACATACTTTCTCATCACTCTTGTATAATTAATTGCTGTTAAAATTGTGGAAGTCTGTAGTAGTCTGGCTGGATGATTTAGCATACCTTTCTTTTTACTTTAAAAATATTACCCTAGGAGACTCTAAAACATTTAATACTAAAACTGTTACATTTTAGACCTTGAACCTATGAGGTTCTTGTAGGGTGCCAGTTTTGGAGGACTTCTTTCCATGGCACATACTGCCTCTAATGTTAGTCTGAATGAGTGTGAAACAGAAAGCTACTGTGCCTCATGGGAGCACACACACAAAAACATCTGACCATTCTATTTTCAGACTCCTTTCATTAACAAGGCATTATTCTTATAAGGACACAGTTTGCCTGTTTTCCACATTTTAGATGGGAACTGTATCCCACTTGTAGAATATGTCACTTGATTGATTGGAAGGAAAAAAACATTTTAAAAGAAAAGAGATATATTTTGTCCAAAAGCATTTTACTTTATTAGTGTAAAATATAAGTAAAAAGAGTATTATATTGCGTACTGAAGACCTTTTGCTACACTAAGGGGCCCACGTTTGGTCAAAAATTTGGAGATGGAAAATAATTATTTTCATTTCAATCCAAGTGAGTCAAGGATTAGCACATTTTGAAATTTGGGGTTGTGGAGGACCAGGCACAGGCATGTTTTGTCTCAGACATCCTGACTTGCAACAGGGAAATTGTGATTGGCAGGGAGAGTCCCCTGGAGGTGGGACAGCATGGTCCTGAGCCAGTTTGCTTTTCTGCCTTCAGATTCACGCCTACATCAGTCCCCCACCCCAGCTCGGTGCCTGGAGGGCTCAAACAGGCTGGCTGTGCTGGTGTGGGAGTTGGGCGCTTGTTGAAGGGTGTTGTAAAAATACAGGGCTTGTAGCCAACACCTGTGAGAAGTTTGTTGTGATGATTTAGAGCTTGTTGAAGTGTGTTGTCGAAGTGAAGGGCTTCTTAGCCAACCCTTCTGAGACCAAATAGCGGGCTAGAGTATACCAGAAAGCATGGCAGTTCCCAGACACATAGTCTGGTGTCCTTGTTGATCCTGAAGAGAATTTATAACAAACATCACAGCCCCTGTGGGTGGGTTGTAACAGGGTTAATGCAGCCAAACTTTATGGTTGATTAAAAGCAGGTATTCTCACCTGGGTTAATTTGGAAAACACTTTAAGGATACTCTTAAACCCACCAATGGTTCCAAAACAGCAGTATCTGCATGTTAAATTTTACTTAGCAACCTTCAGGTTTTCAAGGTGTGCCACAGTGAGGGGGCAAGACATGCTGGCAGCACCTCTCCACACACTGTCTGGCATTCTCTTTGTGATATTTTTTCATGTTGTTGGTTTGGCCTCCTGGTGAAATTTCACCAAGAACTAAAGGATACCATGTCCCAAAGGCGAGCTACAGCCCATCAACTTGATTTTGATGTTGCTTCCACAGGGCAATGGCTCACCTGCTTTCTGCTGAGCTCAGTATTCAGTAGGAGCTGGAAGTCATTGCATCAGATGATGCTGGTCTTGTGGTCTCCCAGCCCTGCATCAGTGTGGCTGGGAGCTGTTTAGCCTTGCCCTGCACACCACACCTGGCACCAGCTCTGTCAGTTCCTGATCACTTTTTTGATGCATCTGCCATTAACAAGAAGATTCTAATGAATATCAGCAGTGATGCTGATTGGAATTTTGTTACTTTCAGTCTGCATAAGGGCCTTCTGTTTTTCAGAAATCATGGTGAAGGGACACCCCAGTGCAGCTCCTTGGCAGCTTAGGTTACCATATACTATATACATACCCAGTGTCCCTTTGCTGCATGCTAATACAGTGCTTGTCCAAGCTGTGGGTGCTTAATCCTTACCATGCAGTGTTTAATGACCTGCACTTAGAACAGCTGAAAGACCATGGTTCTTTCTATTTGACAGCTGTGTTCCACTCTGCTATGGGGCTTTCAGGGAAAAATAAATTTTTGGAGACTGAACTTTATCTGGGTCTGGTTCAGAAGTTTGTAGTTAATTTCTAAAAGAATAGATACCATCCTTACCCTCCTTCCAAAGTACAACGTGTATGTCAAGAACTTCAAGTGTTTCTATCTGGAAATAACATATCAATTTTATTTTTTAAAGCTTCAGAATAAAGCCCTCTGTAATAGAAATTCTGCATGGCTAGTCAGCCCCTTTAATGCACTTGTGTTATGATGTGTCATGTAAGTAAAGGCATGTTAGAGATAACTGGTGTTCTCTAGATGGTATTGGGATTAGGCAAAATGATACCTGTCTATATCAACTTTTCAGCCTTTTTTTGGTCAGTTTTTTCTGGTTCATGTTATGGGCTGCTTTGCAAGTGTATTATTTTACCATCATTTGTTCTGGCTTCAAAAATGAAGTATATATACTGTATGAAAAACATGCTTTTTTTGTTCTTTAAACAGAGTTTTATATACACCAGGACACACTGATGATCATATGATTTTACATCTAGAAGAAGAAAATGCTTTATTTTCTGGTGACTGTATTTTAGGGGAGGGAACAACAGTAATAGAAGACCTGTCTGATTACATGAAAACGTTGAAAAAGTTGTTAGAAATGAAACCAGATTTGATTTATCCAGGTAAGTGTTTTTTGTTTTAGCTGCTCTCTTTTACTGTGTAATTTTTAAATATCTCCTCTAAGAATTTGGGAACTATTATTACAATCAAACATCATTCCTGACGTAACAATTCAATTCAATAAGCAGTAAGCTAAGCTGATGTTGTCATGGTGGTTTGCAAAACTTGAAAATTTTCAGTCATAGGCATCTTCCCTTTCTGCAATTTCTCCATTTGAGGGTGGGTCTTGTCTTTCTGTGCCCAAAGACTCCAGGGGCCAAAATCTTTCACTGTTGGAATCGTACAGCAAATTTAATTTTCTTGTATTACTCTATCCCTGTGCTTGAATGTTATCCTGGAAGAAATCATAGATCCCTATGTAGGGATCCTTTTCATCCCTACATACACTGTCAATGTGAGTAACCTAGTAATGCATTTTGAGAGTTGTGTGTCCTTTGCAGTACAGATTAATCACAAATTCATCTTGGAAAGCTGCAGAACTGTTAAGTGGCTGTCTTAGTAAATGACAGGTTCAATTTGAACAAGAGCCAAGAGGCCAAAAATGTTCTAAAAATAAGTTGCCTATTAATTCAGTCTATGGATTTCCTTTAGTTCTTTTCCTCTCTCTCCTCCAAACCTTGGGAATGCATTTACTTTTCATATATACCACATGTCTGTTTGACAAGACTACGTTTTAAGAATTCATTATGTAACTAGAGTTTAAGCTACTCATTTGTTTTTTCAGAGCTACATCTTGGGATTTTTTCTCACTTTTTCTGTTTCATCTTCAGCTTGTCATTCCAAGCTACTGTGTCTATGTTCTCAGTTGTGCCTTATTCCATTAGCTGTCTATGTTTAGCCTACTCTCTTGGGTTCACTCTTAAAATAGCCTTCTTTTGAAGTATGTGTCCTTTAAGCATAAAGATGCTGTTTAAGAAAAACATTCTTATATATTCCATAGATGTGGAGGTTGATGTAGACAGAATAGTGATTTGGTCATATTTGTTGACTTAACTAGTGTTAAAACTAACAATTTTTTAGCCTCCAGCATCTCAATCAAATGTTTTACTTTCTTTCTTAATACCTGCAAAATGCAGTCTGTTCCTCTAACTGAATTTCTGCCTTCCAAAACCCCATATATGCCAAATTGTTTGGTTTATCAATTTTATCTGTTGTATTTCACTCTGTTCTTAATGGTTATGTATCTAGATTGCACATTCACCAAGGCTGAACATCTGTGGTCTTTATTTCTAAGTGTTTGCTGCTGCTATAACTGTGTTCGTACTGGACTTGCAATTAGGAAGCCAGTCTGACGTCGTGCATTTTCAGTGATGATAACTAAGTGTTGAGATGGTTTGGAAGTAACTTTCTCTTTTAATCCATGCACCACAAAATGTACATGCAGTTGTGCAAAAGCTGCCGTTGCCCAATCAGAATAATTGTTGATACTGTTGCAAATAACTACAGCAGAAGTAGATTGCTTTACCAATATATTCTGTATAGGCCGATCACTCTGTGCTGCAGTATTAGGTTTTGATAATTCTTGAAGTGTTTCTCTTTCCCCCACCCATGCTTTAGCACTCATGTGGTAGCCTCAGAATTGCATGAATTTGTGTAATAAACTCACTGCTGGCTATGTGAGAGTAGGTAAATTTTGTCAATCCTTCCCCTTCCATGTTTCTTTTTTAGTTTCATGTGGGAATGACGCGGGCACAACACTGATGATATCTTAATTACAGATAATATTTTATGAGAATCCTTGGGACAAGAAAAGGGCGTTTTAGTCAGCAGAGGGCTCCCCATCCTGTAATAAACAATGTTGCTTGGTAATACAGAAAAAAATGGTACTTGAATTAGGAATCTGTGGAGGATTTCATGAGCCAATTGTTTTCTTCACTTCTGTCCTTTGGCTTGTGCTTGAGAGAATCTCACACTTCACAATGTGTTATGAGGAAAATAATATGAATCTGTCTGATATAAAAGCTGAATTCATGGGAAGACAGTCATATTTTGAGAGTGCTTTTCATATACTCAGAAACATTTTACATTTATTCAGACATTAATCCATCTATTCATTAATAAATAAATAACTGTACTGCTGTCCCTGAAAAATGATGGATGGGAAAGTTCCACATCTGGATTTAGTTCCAGGCTTTCTGAGATCATTTTAATGTACGTATGTTCATACACAGCAGCTACGGATCAGATGATGTAATGGCTATAAAGTCCCTTTAACTTTACAAAATGCAGGTTCCATTTCAGGTTCTGACATTGGTCTTGCAGTCTAAATCAATTAAATCACTTGGAAGAGTAGAGCCAGGTTTTAAGAGTGCCTTGTGATTCCATGTGCACCCCTTAATTTTGATTATTTTAGTGAGACTTCTGTCATTAGAGAATGCAAGAGAATGGACAGTTAACATTACAGTCTCTGCTTTGTATATCTTAGTATGTTTTTTCTAAATTTCAAGTTTTGGGTGTATAAATGGTAACAGTAGAGATACTGTTATACTTGTAATTTATTTTGTAAGGAAAAATAGCTTCATATTAATATGTTTGAAATCATTAAATATAAACGCATATGCCAGTATAGTTTTATATTTACATATTACATATCTTGTATTTATAATACTTATTTAAACAAGGTAAGTTTCAATGTATACTTAGTAATTTCAAACGTGTTGAAGTGAGTGTGTAAGTTAAGATATGTATAAATATTTTGACTTACAGAAGGATAGATTCCTTTGGTACTTTAATTCAAAACATGAAAAATCAGTTGCTCTTTTTCTATAAGCCGCCTGTCCTCAGGCAAAATAAGCTTTAATTTTAAAAGCTTAAAAATTAAAAACCCATTTAATCAGTAAACCCATAAGTACTAGTAAAGAATATGGTGATTTTTTTTAGTCAGAGAACCTCAAAAGAAACTGATTTTGATGATACCAAATAATAACTTCTAAAAGAAAGCTGTGGTTTTTTACAGTAATTTCTTTTCTACTGACTTAATAAATTACTTAGAGTTTACACTCAGAGGGCAGAGCTGGAAGTTGCTGATGCTACTTCAAGTGAGTTGTACAGATGAAGAAATAGGAAACCTTGCTATAAAAAGCATGTGATGAGCATTTGTGCAAGTCGGTTCCTCTATAGGTAACACAATAAGTTTAATTTCTATGCATGTAGATCTCATGGCTGAACAGTATTTTCTCTGTCATTTTAATGTACCATGAGACAGTATTTGATTTTTCAGAAAGGTTAGTGCTTTACCAATTAAGGCTTTTCATAATGTGATTAAAAAAACCTATCAGTAAGTTGAACATTTCTGATCTGCCGCAGTCAGTCTGGGAAAAAATGTGTTTTGGTTATTAACCAGCCAGACATAAAATGATCCACCTATAACTTTCCCTGTGCCTTCCATTTTTCCTGCCCTGACACATTCCATTTTTCCTGCCCTGACTGCCTCACTTATTTGTCTTCTATTAATTTTTTTTTAATCATACTCATGACAGTGTTTTTAAAGGCATAAAATACAGTGTGTGAATCAGTTTTGAAGACTTGTTCAGGAAAATTATCTGTCACAATTAAAGATGTCACCTTGGTGTTTGCCCCAACAGGACATTAGTACCCGAGTCCTTTGCATCAGCCATTATTGTTCGAAGGCCACTATCAGTTTAAATCATTAGTTTCAATATCTTCTAGGGAGAGGAAGACAGGCAGAGATAATACAGTAATCTGAAACTCATCTTTTAAATCTGTTCAGCAGCGAACTCCTTTCCTTTTTTCTAATGGCCTAAAGTAGTCTTCCCTTGCTTTCTTTATTCCAACTAAAGTACTCCCTTTTCCCCGTTCAGACTTTTAATATCCTAATTCTTCCTTTCCATCTTAATGCTTTGCAGATGCAGACTGTAATACAGACATTCAAACCTTTTTCTCATGAACATTTAAATCTACTAGAGTTTACATAAGAATGTTTCAATTATTCTATAGTGTACTTAATTACAAATGTAATAGTGCTCTGGTACATGTGTTTTGATTTTTAGGTCATGGCCCAGTAGTACGTGATGCAAATACTAGAATCCAAAACTACATTTCTCACCGACTTGCACGTGAACAGCAAATTCTAAATGTTTTCCAGAAGAATACTGGAAAATCATATACATCCTCAGAGCTTGTAAAGATAGTATACAAGGTAATTGTTGATTAAAAGTTTTTAGATCAAACTGAAGAAAATTGAGGTTAGGTTCATAAGAGTTGTATGTAACGGTGTTGGTCTTTGAGTGAAAATCATGGTGGCTTTTTAAAAGGGATAAAAAATATTTCTGCCTGTTCAGGGTCCAGTTATGACTGTGTCTTTAAATTGTCTTGTTTAAGCACTTAATTGGAAGCCTGCATGATTCTTACAAACTTACTTAACTATCCAGGTCTTAGGCACAGTTTCATAAGACTAAGCAAAAATAAAATTGTAGCACTTGGTTCAAAGTGAAAAGTATGACATGACTGTTAGTTGAAGATTTCCCAAAGTATATTAGGAGTCTTCTGAACAATGGTTAAAAACTTCTAGTTCTTGATTTACCAGTCTGCAGGAGGTTACAGGTGAAATGCAATTCCATAGCACAGAGAAGGATATTGCAGCTCAGATGTTGGATAGCTTGTATGTGTCATTAGACTGGTGTAACAGTACCTGGTTGCTACTTTGTGGTGCTTCATGTAACCTCTGCAATTTTTCCCTGTGGTGTGGGGCTGCCCTCCTGACAAGCAGAGATAAGAGATATGGTATTTCTGCTTTGGAGGAAGATGTCAAAGTTGCCAATGGCTGTGGCTCGTGAGCAGATCTGTTAACAGCTTCACAGCTGGCTTTTCATGGTTCTGCTGATACCCTGTTTCCAAAAGAATGACTACATCACAGTGAATATTTTGCAGTGCTGATGTACCATTACCTATGGTCATTCAGCTTCTGCAGTTCACCTGCCTGATCAGCTAGGTTTTAAGTATAGAGCCATTCTCGTGTTTCTGTAAATCACAAACCACTTGTCCTGTCTATATAAGAATTTTTTCAGTACTATTAGAGCTTTGTATTACAAAATAGTATATGCTTTCAAAATATTCTCAAGGTTCACAGTTTATTTTACTAATTTTCTAGTAAATTTTCCTGCCATACATATTATTTGAAGAACTTTTTAATTTTCAAAAAGGAAAAAGAGAGCTTTGCCTTTAGGATGATAGAGCTGGAGAGGGGGATTTTGAGCAGTCGTCATACAATCATAGAATGGTTTGGGCTGGAAGGGACTTTAAAGGTCAGCAGTTTCCATCCCCCCTGACGTGGGCAGAGAAACCTTGCACAAGACTAGGTTGCTCAAAGCCCCATCCACCTTGTCCTTGAACCCTTCTAGGGATGGGGCATGCACAGCTTTTCTGGGCAACAGGTGTTACTGCTTTTTACATAATGAGCATTGAAGAATTGTAAGAGATATTTTGTCCTCCTGAAGCTGTTACATTTTTTTATTGTTTACTCATTTACAGATACTAATTGCTACAGGGTACTTAAACCTTTGCAAATGTTGTCATTGAATAGAGGTGATAGTTATCTGTGGAGAAATGCATCATAAATTCGTCTTTAAAAATACTCAACTACACTGACAACCCAGGGCAGACTAAGCTCAGAAGAGGAGTCTTCTTAGTGCTGGCCAGAGTTTTCATCATACAAATAGATAATGCAAAAAACCAAGCAAAGTGGACAAAAATGTGTTGTTAGGCTACTCATTTAACTGGTGTAAGTTTGATTTACTCATCTTAGTTTCCTGTTGTTACATAACTAACTTGAATGTTCCCATACCGATTCAGAAGAGGAAAATCTGTGGTAGTAAACCATGGGTTCCATATATTGAAGAAGTAATTGATGGATATTTAAATAAATACAAAATGCATATTTTTTATTCCCATTAGGAAATCCCTGAAAATTTACTTCCAGCAGCAGAACGTAACCTCCTAGTCCACTTGAAGAAGCTGGAAAAAGAAGGAAAAGTGTGTAAGTTGTGGATGAAGGATGGAAGGAGGGTCATTTTCATTTTGATGTTTTATGCACTATTTCTTATTTTAGTGCATTATTTTCTAGGGGAAAAGAAAGCAATTTTTTGCAGTAGCTGTCCATCAGTCACATTGAAGTAGAGTAATATACAGAATGGTTGTACAGTATTTAAAAACTTTTAGAAAATATTTTACTAAGTATTTGAGTGCTTAGAGCTCAGATTACTGTAATGCATATACCTTTAAATTTTTATTTAAAACATACCATAGAATACATTCCTAATGCTACAATTTATGCCTTCCTGTATTTTCTGAAATTCATACCTAAATACGCATATACATAGCATTTTATGGGTTTACATTTAAGTTTCTGCCCATGCTAAATATTTTACGTATTTATGTGTGTATGTGTTATAGAGATGGTTAAAATCATGGAGTGTAAATTTTTGCAATTTCTGATTAGTACAGTACCTAAGTAGAGCTGCTGTATGTAGTTTATTGTTTTTACATTGTGCCTTTACTCTTAGTGGACAAGGTGAAGTATTCCATTTCTGTAATGGCATGGGCATATGGAAACGTTACTCAGCCAAAGCTTAGGAAAATATTTCTTCTGGTACAATACATAACTGCACTCAGGACTGTCTATTTATAAGTAAATAATTGCATGAATTTACAGCTGTTGCAGATTTTCACCACTTACCGACTTGAATAACAATATGAAATAAGTGTATTTTTTTTCAACTTAGACCTTCTGTTTATCTTACTGATAGAATGGCTACTAGGTACTAACTGAACAACTGAGACTGAATTTTTGTAATAATAATAACAACCTGCTTTTTATTCAAAGAAAATAGACTAGAGTCACATGAATACAGTCATTACTGAAGTTCAGAAAACTCTCACTTATTTTATGCAGAATGCCATAGAAACATTACCAGCATGGTACTTACTGCACCAGCTTTTAAATATTGTCTCCATTCTTGGTTATTAACATGCATCATTGATCTATACATTTCTCCAGTTTTGTGCCACCAGATTCATCAAGGGCATGAGGTGCTGTTGACTGTTTATCCCTTCTTTTCACTCTCGAAGTAGTTCAAGCAACAGCATTTTCTGTTGAGGTCAAGTAGTGGATAAATTAACTTTCTCTTGAAAAGTAGTCTTCCCTACAAGCATGTCTGCATCTTGAATGCCCAGGAAATAATTTGGTTGGGTGAGCTACTGACTTAAGGGTTTGTTTTCTCAAAACTACCCTTCTCGTGTTTACTGAACAAAAATAACTCAGTTTTTCTCAGAAATCACATTTTAGTTTCAAAGGGAGAGCAGATACAGTCATATATGTGTTCACAAAATATCAACTATTTGAAATTATTAGAAAGGTTAAATAACTAGAGGAGATGCTAGTCAGAATACTTGTTGGAACTCTCCTACACCAGTTGGAGGCCCTTGATTCAGATGTGTATCTTGCTTTCCTGGAAGCATGAGATGTGCCCTTTGAAGTTTGTTTTGTTTTTCAAACTTGAATTTGTGCTGACAGCGAAGGTGAGAAGCAATCTCATCGGAACACTTGGGGTTGCTGAATTTTTAAATACAAGCTTAGGCCCAGACCTATGGTAAATGCTTAACATCATGTGACTTTGCCCATTTTTCAGTTCAAATTAAGGGCATCTGTTAAAGAAGACTGATTATGTTGATTCTGAGCATGTAGCATACAAATGCTTGTGTACTCATGGTACTTGCTCATTTGATTTTTAATAATCTTTGATGCCCTTTCCACATATTCCAAGACCTTGCAGCATCTCAAGTTCTGTTCTCGTTATGGAAGACTTGAGCTGTAGACATAACACTGTCTTGCTTAATTTTCTCAAAACGTTTTTCCAAAGGAACGTCTTGTTAGTATCAATAATGAATGTGACAGGCGTATTACAACGTTACAGTGAGTTACTCACTGCAAATGATGGCCATATGCTGCCTGCTGCAGTCATTAATTCACCACTCAATACCAGGGATTGCGGATTTTGTCGGTTCATAACTTTTATAACTGCAGTTGGGAGTGACACTGCCTCTTAATGAAAACAAAAATGTTGCTCTTCTTACTTAAAGCAAAAATAATGTCTTGTAAGCAGGAGTGGGGCACATTGTGCACGTTTAAGCTTTATCCCGTGGTTGGATATAAATAATTTGGTCATTGTTTCACATCATAGCTAATGAAAAGATAAAAATAATTTGACTATTCTTAATTTAGCAGCACAGATATTTTTCTGTCTAAAGGTTATAAATTTCAGAAAATGCCACAAGTGCTCTGCTACCTCAGATTTCTTAATATCTAGAAAGTTTAATATACCAAACTTTAAATCAATAGAGGATTATTAAAACCTTTTTATTAATCACTCTTTATACTGCTAGGTTACATTGTGAAATAGTAAATGTTTATCACCTTCAATTAAAACTGAACACTGGCATGAAGAAAAGTATTTCATTACTTTTAATAAAAAATGTCATGTGTAAACATATATATGCATGTACAGGCTAAGTTTGGGATAATCTAATGTTTATAAATAAAATCTAAGTATTGGTTTGTGACTAATTTGGTTTCTTTTTCTTAACAGTACGTGATGAAACTCCCAGCTTCAGATGGAAAAACAATTTATAATTTAGGCAAGATTGCTCAGGAATGTATTTAATCTGCATGGTTGCTGTATGAAAAATCATAACGATGAGCTGGGACTATATGTAAAATGAAAATTAATTTTTACCTCTTTTGTTAAAAAGTGGTAACAATTTTAAAGCAATGTTACAATAAGTTAACTGATGTTTTTCACATTCTACTTTGTTGGAATTTTAAAAATACCCTGGTGGGTACTGAGTTAATAAAATGGAATGAGTGTGAAGAATTGAATCCTACCTTTGTTATAAAGGTAGAGTTTTTTCATTGGTGGCAAAAGACAAATAGCAAGGTCTTATAAACTTAATATTATAGTATTATAGTATAATATATGCAGTATATTATAAATTTAATAAGTCACATATATAAAAGAAATCTGTAGTAAAAAAACAGGAAATGTTATTCTAAACCTGGTTTCATCTGCTTGTGTTTTTCAAAGAGTGATTTTCTAATAAGTTATCTGTACATTCTAAAAAACCAAGTTATTTTTGCTGACAGGTGTAAATACTGGGGTTTATGTTCCTTTTCTAATTCAGCTGACTGTGCTCATCTTTGCTGGTTAGTGCAATAGGTTTTAACAAACACTGAAAGTAATTTCAGGCTTTTGGGTTTTTTTTGGTGGAAACGCCATTTCTCTAGAATTAATTCAAAGGATTCATTAATTTTAACTAACGAGTGTCAAAAAATGCAGAGTTGGAGCAGACTGTTAAATTCTTTATAAGATTCTGCAAAGAATGTGATTAAAAAGCTGTATAAATTGAGATATGTATTAAACACCATATGAAGTTAACCTTGTCTGTGACATCATGACTGACAATCTAAGTTTTGCTGTTAATCACTTAAAGTAGAAATAGTTTAACTAAAAGGTTGTATTTGGTTGTAAGATACTGTACAGTGTATTAAAATATGTTTGGAGATTAATTTAAAGTTCAGTTCTCTGTGAACCTTACACTTGGAGAATAGTACATAAATATTTGCATTACTTTGTCTATTCAAAAGTGTGTGACATTTGGTGATAGATACATTTCTTATAATATTACTCAGCCTTAAAAAGCAAAAGCAGATCTGAGATGTTTGAAAATACCAAGGACAAATATATGTCCTTGAAAACCTTTCACCATTCAATCCTGTACCCTCATTTGTGAAACATATATGTTTGGGTACTTAAGGCATATTTTAATAGTTGACATTTAATGAAGCTGGCGGCATTTGTTCTGATCAGCTGAGACAAATCCAAAACAAAAATACTCACAGGAATAGCAACCCAAAACTGAAATCATATTCTGAAGTAGTAGGCAGACCCCTGAAGCAGGAAAATAATTACTTTCCACTAAAACAATGCTTCTTGCAAGGTTCATCCATCTGACATTTGGTCACATCATGGCACATGCACACTTTTAACTTTTTCTGGGGTGCTATTTTGAGGTCTTTCTCAGGTCTCCTCGGTTTCCTTCCTATTGTATTTTCTATTTACTTACATTTTTCCAGACACTTTTTATCCCTTCCTCCCACAAACTTTTTCTTTCTTCAATTCCTTTTGGAATAATTACTCAGTTTTCAAACGAACTTCTTTCCATTAATAATTAGTTTTCCTGTAGCTACTCCATTAATTTATAGTTACCTTTTCCATTGTTAGGCATAAAAACATAATTATCACTGCCTTTTTGAAAAAGATAGATAACTCACATGCTCTGAATGGTGTAATTTTGCTTCAAGAAAACAGAAATATCAGTGAAATGACAGTTTTCTGTCATGAGGTCTGAGAACCTAAGACAGCAGGAAACTGGTACGAAGAGGTGATGTCTCTTTACCTTTCTGAGCTAAAGAAGAAATCTAATGTCACTTAACGATTTTCTTCTGTTTTACTATAAATTTTGAAATATATGGAAATGGCTTTAGAATGCACTTTAAGAATTGTTGGAACTTGCAGGCGGTGAAGAAAGCAAGAGGATACAAATAGAAAACTCCATGTTCTGTGCTATGCTGCAGCAAATGCCTGACATCTTCAAAAAAAAAAAAAAAAACAACCAAAAAAGGCTGTTTAACCAGACAAGTCATTAATGATTGTGTATGGTGTCTTTGGAATATTAAGAGCAGAAATTGCACTGTTACTAAGATGTATATATAATAAAGGATACTTAACTATGGCATCTTGAAAGTCTCAAGGCTCCTTGTTGATTATGTCAAATGGAATGTTTATTTTAAAAAGGTGACAATGTAAGATATGCCATGTATGTATAAAAAGGGGGATTAGCCCTTTCACGTGAACATGTTCATCTGTGCAGAATGCATTAAAAGTTACAAATAAAAAGAGGGGAGGGGGCTATTTCTGTCTTAACAGGTTAGAAGGGCTAATACCTGTTACTGGGATAACTTTCTGGACAGCTGGGGACAGAAGTAAGCACGAGCTGTGTTTCCAGCCTTCCTGCCAGCTAATTTCAAGATCCTGTCCTGAGAAGCAAAATCATTTATTACACTTAAGACCTAGACATTTGGTGGTAGTTAGCATCTTTTTGAAGTTTTCCATTCTGTTCCTTGCTGATTTGCTTATTTGTATTTGTTTTAAAATATTGTTCTTGGTTCTATCTCTGAGCATGTTGATGACACGTAAATTCAGGAAAGGTTCCCAGACAGAAAGCTGTTTGTGTCTTATTACTGCAGGTGTCATAATATGCTTCCTGCCAAAGTCTCCACGATCTTGCCACCTGAGAGGCTGTATTTGGTTTGGTTGGCAAGGTTTTGGGACACACACATACGGTGGTGGCTTCTGTGATAAGATGCCAGAAGCTCCCTCTGACTGAGATTGAAGGGAACTTCCTTCCAAAATAATGTGATCATTTTGAAGCCTAGTGTTGGAAAACATGGATGTCTGGAAAGAAAAGTGGCAAACATAGACTAGCCATCCATGGCAAGCAGCAGACTGAGGGCTGACCATCTCACTTTGCCTAAAGTGCCATACAAAACTTCATGTGGCAGAAGAGGAAACTCCTGATAAAAGGAAGGTGTGAAAACTTCAGGTGAGGCAGCAGGTTGCCTTGTTTTCCATTTGAGTGTAGCAGTTTACAGTGTATCATCAGGATGGACACACAGCCAAGCTGAAACCGAGGGCATGTATGACAGGATATCTAGCCAGGCACTTGAGGCACTTGCTGATTAAAGCTTGAGGAAAGTATGTCTTGTCCCAGTTAAGATCTTTTTGTTATGTTCTGTGGAGATGAGATGACCTGATTTCTTTTAAGTCTGAGGTGGGAAATAGATGCAAACTTATATTGCAAAATGGGGTCCAATTTTTATTCCAACCCAAAGTACTTCACAGGTACAGTATTTTTCATCCATGACTATACTGTATGCAGTCAGGAATATACTTTCACATTGTTATAGTTGAAATAATGTCTTGCTTCCTTTACATTAACACAATACTGGTACACTCAGGGGACTAAGGCATTTCTAGACTACAAAACATCTTGGGACTGAAATATTAATACTTATATTCTGTTTAAACTTTAAAAAAAATACCCAGCTGTGAAGGGAAATTTTTCTGTAGCTTTTTCTGTATTTTTAAGTGTCCTAGATCATCTCCAGACACCAAATATAGCTATCTCATTATAAATTCATAGAAAATCTGTGAGCATCTACACAGCTGATGAAGGTGTTTCATAGTTAAAAAACCTGGTCTTACACTGATCAATCTGTTCCATGAGTCACTGCTCCATACAGTTGGAAGAAATCAACCTATTTAAAACAGCTCACACAATGAATTCAGTGCACACTCTCAATTCTGGCAAAACAAAGCAATACCAAATAGCTAAACCTTAATTTCTTGCCCTGTATTCATTCATAAGCTGCAGGCAGCAAAAGCCATTCTGACAACACTAAATTTCAGCTATAAGTTAGTCAGTTTCTTTATATTTCTTTTCCATATATCCACTGGGAGTATCTGCCTAACAGAAGCTTTAATAAATAAAGATAGCATGAATTTTGCGAGGGTTGAAGGACCTCTGAATTCAGCCTGTATCAGAGCCGCATCAGCCTTGATTTCTCAGACCTTTTCGTTCATCGTTTTAACCTGACAAGAGCCTTCTGTTACTGGGTTGGTTTTTTTCTAATCTAGCTTCTCTGTCCCTTCGGTCTGTGCTTCCCGGTTAGTTTTCTTGCCGTCTGCTTTCTTGGAATTGGATCTCTTGTTACTGTTCTTTCTGGCCACGCAGTACCGTGCGAGCAGAGTGGCGGCGGGAGGTCGCTGCCGGCGCGGGGACACCTGTACCGTGCGGCTGCCACTCGGTCGCGCCCAGAGCGAGCCCGGCTGGGCTCACGCTTTCCGGGAGCCCAGCTGGCAGAGGTCTGGTGGCAACCAAACTTAGCCAGAACCCCCGGTGGAGGAGGGAGACATCAATGGTGAATCTGAACAGCGGAGGATGCCGGGGGGGAGTGGAGTCCGGGCCGGCTCCGCGGCACGACCCGAACCGGAGGCAGCCCGCTGTTAGGTCGCGATCACGGAGGAGCCTCACGGTGATTTCCTGTCGCCGCTGTCTCGGCAGGTGAGTGAAGCCAGGCCGGTGCCCAGCGCGGGCTTCGGGCTACCGCCAGCGAGTATCCGGCCGGCACTGCCAGGGACGCAGCACTGCTGCCCGGGTGTCATGACACGGCTCGGCTCGGCTGTGCTGACAAGCCCCGGCCACGCCGCGCCCCGGGTTGGTGGGTTTGAACTGGCGGGCGCTGCGCTCGCCGCCCCGGCGGGCGGAGCGCGGGCGGAGG